>JAUTCZ010046640.1:0-11852 GCA_032273805.1 Melanodrymia brightae | reverse complement strand
TATTTGTTTAGACAATTGAATGGACTAATTATATATGTCGTTATTTTTCACGTGGTCCTACACTGCGCATGCGTAGCGACCATTTTTCTTTTAGTACCTCGCTTTTCGATACCACGAGGATATAATGAAAAAAAAAAGAAGTTTTGTATCCGTAAAACAAGGTTCCGTTTTTACCACTGTTTAGGTCGATTTTTATGGTTCTGTCACTTTTTAGCCTGATCCCTATGCATTCTGCCTACGGTTTTGTACGGGGTCTACTTTAAAAGTCGATGCCAAAAAATAACCACCTTCCCAAACTTATTAGAAGCATGCTTGCTTAGATAATATGCAGCTGACAGTCCGCTAACACCGCCACCAATAACAACAGCCGTCATTGACATTGTTAGGCAGTGGAACCCGTTTGGCAGACACGTTTCGCTTCTTCTCTGTTCGGTCTAAAAGTCACATCCTATGCTTATTTCCGTATCTGATCAGTTCGCACTGGTCAAAACAGCCATGGACATGCATGTCAGTCAAAACAACCACCAAAAATATCATTTAATCAGAATAAAATGTAAAGAACCATCTTTATAACAAAAACCATAATCGAATTTCTATACAAAGTCTTGAGTCTAACTTCAAATAGTTGTTCTTCTTAAAAAAATATGTGTGTTTTATACATGGTTGGTTGCCTTGTTTTTTTCTTCTTTTCAAAGCTTGGGCTATGTGACCAAAAGTTAAATATTTATGTCGTCATTTGGATTTTAAAAGCAATTAGGGTCATGTATTTTAGACCAACATAAGTTTTTTGGAAGGAGGAAACAACGAAGAGATAACGTCAATGGCGGCGGTAATTTCAAACTGTTATGTTTGTACATTAAATATTCGTTTGTACAGCATTTTACGAAGCGATTATGACATATATCAGTCCTATCAGACACCTATCATGTAGTGATTTACTCAATACATGTAAACAAACTAAATTAATCACCAATTTTCACTTTGAAACAATTTACAAAATCAGTGAAAATGTACACTCAAACTATATTTAAAAAAAATGTTGTTACAAGCCACTAATGCATAAAATTTAATGAAATAAGTCATAAATATTACGTACACTGCTTTTTATAACTGTTCACACATGAATACAAAGTTATTGAACACTAAAAGCAGTCGGAATTGAATATATTTATATTTGTTGGGTTATTCTAAATTTACATGTATAATTTTTATTATTTCAGATAACTAAAGAAATGCCAAGTTACATGTAGTAGCCATGAT
Organism: Melanodrymia brightae; assembly: GCA_032273805.1. NCBI lineage: Eukaryota > Metazoa > Mollusca > Gastropoda > Neomphalida > Peltospiridae > Melanodrymia > Melanodrymia brightae. The sequence continues at coordinate 10,592 of JAUTCZ010046640.1, read as the reverse complement.
ACAAAATGTTTAATGGAAGAGTTCTTGTTCAAGCTACAGTTACGGCAGTACTTGGCAATCGTCCTATCTACCGATGTTGCCGCCAGTGCTACATCAAGCTTCTCTTTGATTTCCGTAAAAACAGGTACACGTCATTTGTGATAGATTGTCATGAATTTATCTCAACAGGACTTAAAGACCCTCAATCACCAAGTTTGATGCCAAACGTTTCCGCTGAGCTGCTGCATCTCCTGGACTCCAGAGAATAGCAGGGTCCTTAGAAGTGTGAACTAGTCTGCTTAGTTGCATGTTTTGGCGATCTATTCGTAAGACATACATTTAGACTGAGCAATTTTACATAATATAATAACATTTTAAAATTTCTGCTGATGTTTATAATCATATAATAAATATATGCAATTATGTAGATAAACAAGGATAGTGTTCAGTTCTGTTTATATGCAAATGAATTTGCATGTAACTTGCTCCATCACGTGATCGTGCTTTTTGCAAGAAAATGGTGGTTCTCTTTATTCTATTACAAGTAATTAGTAATCAAAGTTCTGTCTATAATACATAGCAAACAGCCCACATCATACACATCAGTTCAGTCCATTACCACTAAATCCCATAATTTTTTACATTCATGCACATATGAACCGCAAAACTGCTTTACACACAGTATGAATGGCATATAGTTTACAAGAGTGTCAGACACAGACAGTCACTGGAAGTGATGCTAGATATAACATCAGACGACCACTTTTCGATCGTATTTTGTATTTCCATTGGAGAACACACTTGTTTTACCGATATACCGGTACATGTATTATTAACAGATGTGTGGATAAGTCCAAGTATTGTTGTGGTTTTTAATATTAACATTAAAGGTCAAGGTCATAACAGAAGATTTAAATTGTTTTAGAAAAGTAGCATCCAACTGACAGGTCAAGGTTGCATGAAACATCTATTTCAGTTTCTGAGCTCAGTTGATCTTACCCTATGTATCACACATGTGGTTATGTAGTGGCTTAACAATTTAAATTTGAGACCAATAAAAGTATTGACATATTTTGCGCTACTGTTTTATTGTTGTTTATTTTAGCTGGCTGTGTAGAGCATGTCAGATTCACCACCAACCAGATGATGTTAGCTGGCGTTATTGTCTCAATCTGACAGTAGCAGATGGTGATTCTGCATGTAATGTGGCTGTGTTTGGAAAAACACTGGAACCTTTCTTTGGAGTTTCTGCAAATAATTTTAACAGGTGAATAGTAAGACAAAATATGTTTTGAACTCATGCTTACATTTTCATCACTTTGACAACTTAAAGCTATGATTATGATGAGGTGGTAGACACTGGTGAGACAGAATCATTGTGATAACCTTTTACAAGCACTGTTTTATCACAGTTTTGACCATGTATTTGAGTACATGTTAACGTGACTGAAAATGTCTTGTACTCAGATATAGATTTTAATATATTTTAATAGCTTTGTTCGTTTGATCAAAACACAATCTTTGACATTTGTACGTTAATTTTGATATTTTTCATTAATTAGAACTACATGCATTGTAAGAACAAAACCAAACATTATTTGTTGATTAGTGACAAACTGACTGAATCAAATTCAAGCCAACTCTACGTTCAGTACTACTTTTGACTGAATAAGAGATAACTGTCATTGAGTTTACCATAATATCGACAAAGAAGAAAAACCCAAACAGCTCATAGTTAGATTTTTACATTGAACTTTGTTGACACTTTAACATTATTTAAAATGGATGACTTTCACTTCCAAATGCTAAATTTTCTTTCTATGTGAAGTAATATTCATTCTCCTGAATTTGCTGTTTATGTATTGAAATGTCTACACATGTTATATATTTTTTGACATGTGATGTTGATATGTCCCAAATATACTTCATGTATATGCATGATTTATATTTGCTTTTCAAGTTTATGAGATATAGTCTCTACATTTAAATAACGTCATGATCTATTTTAAAAATTTAAAACATTAAGAACTCTGTTGATTTTCAGCATTACAGAAAATCTAAACAATTACAATGATTCTTCTGAAACACTCAGCAGAAGTCTGGAGGAAACGTTTGTTGGGAACTCTTTCCTGTTTGGATTCAAGTCTCACACTTCTATAGCACGATTAAAGAAGTCAACCTCTTCACCAATCAGTTTAGCACAGATATTAAATGGAGGAAAGGTACCCAAGGCCACACACTGCAACCAAGTCCGGAACAATTTAGTTGCTGTGCTAATGATGTCTCCTTGCTTATCACAACTTCCCACTGTTGCTTTCAATATTGCTAAATCAAAAACACATTTCAAACCTGAAAATTTTAATTCTTCGGAAAGCTGTAACTCGGGAAAAGAGGATGAATTGGTTACATGTGAAATTTCACTACAATCGTCTTTGCCAGAAGAACATGACAACTCAAGCACAGATACTTTCAGATCTTCGAAGTACTCATCATTTGGACAGAGTACTCTTGGGTTCAGTTGTGAGGAATCGCTTTCTAAATCATGTGCTTCATATATAACAAATGAAAGTTCAAGTTTACCTTCAAAATTAACAGAATATATTTCCCGTCCATCAGCTATAAATTCTTTTGGAATTACAGAACAACCTAAAGATTGTGGCTGTTACAAAAGTTTGCCAGAAATGTCAAAGAATATGTCTTCATGTTCCAAGATTTGCCCCCATACAAAAGCTCATTGCTCAAGAAATGCATCTAACATTGGAGTAAATAATGATACAAGTAGAAAGCTTCCTGTTGCTTACACTCAGAATGAAGCACGACTTGAAAACATCCAGACATCAGAAGACATGGAAATCTTAAGAAGCAATGATATGAGTTTTGAAACTTCTGTTAATGATTCTTCAATACTGTTAGCTATTAACCCTTCAGTGTCCTCAAAATCTAAAATGCCAATTGTAGAGATTGAAAGATCTTGCATTTTGCCAAATGTCTCCGTAGTTCTTGAACCAAACAGTAATGGATCAATGAATGATTCTGTTCATGGTATAGAAAAGGATTTGACTTTGTGTGATGGTTCTCATATTTCTGATGTTGTATTAGAACAATTGTTTGATGATGATGCATCCTGGTTGGGTTCTCAATGCTCACTATCAAGCTCTGTCTCTACAATTCAAGAGCACACAAACAATCAAGAATCAGAAAATCATGACAATTTTATAAAATATCCTTCTGAGGCATTGAATAATGTGTTCAAGGATGAAAAGGCCTACCAGCATCAAAAACAAAAGCTCCATGAAAATGAACAATCATTTGAGGTTGATAGGCAAAAACACTGTACACCAGATCAAAAGAAAGTTGTTAGGTCTTTGCTCGATACGTTTACTGAATCTATCATCGATGATATACCTGAATCAGAGGACATCGATGAATTTTTAAGAAAAGTTTCCACATTCAGTCATTCAAGTGAAAAAGAATTTTCTATTCCAGTAGAAATTCCGCAACAGTTAAATCATTTTCATGGATACAGTAAAGAGTTAATGAAATCAATATTAGATGCAAAAAATTCCTTCAGTATAGATCACACTAAAAACAATAGTGAGGAGCCTGCCTGCTCTTCCATGGTACCAGGAAGAAGTATTTGTAAAACACCAGAAGTTGCAAAGTTCAATACACCAATGGATGGTCCTTTAAAAAAGCCAAAATTTAGTAAGAGAGCATCACTATGTGTGAACCACAGTAATTATGACAGAAACAAAATCATAGCTGATGCTAATACGATTGCTAAAGTCTTCCAAAATAGTACTACAGAAGGTAAAGAAAATTCACAGGGACATAACAATGTTTGTATTTCCAGTAAAGGTAATTTAGAAATGACACATATTTCTAGTCCAGAATCCCATTGTCACACTTGTGTTGGTGGCAGTTCTAAAAAACAAAGCAAGATGTTTAGCTACAAATCATGGTTACCGGAAGTACCCATACAACAAAATAGAGGGAAAATCCTACAAGCAGACTTGATTTCAGGCATAAATTCAGGTAATGTAATTAATGCCCTTACTAAAGCAGAACTTTTGAAAGCTGATTATGGAATGAAGAAAGTTCAAAGTCTGAAAGAGTTGAAATGTCATTCTATTGGGAAAATATCAAAAAGAAAATGGATAAAATCTACAAAAAAAAAGACAACAGCTAGTTCGGAGACTAAACCACTTTTGTCCTGCAGCACACCAGAGAATCAATCCAAGACCTCTGTGAAAGATTCCAGAAAGAAAAAGAAACAACATGCAAAATTGCATATAACTACTTGTAAGAGCTTTGATGCACAGAAGGCAAACTGTTCTGTGAATAAAACGAAGACTAAAATTATCAATGATAGTAGCAACTTGCAATCTCGACGCAATAGTTACAACTGCGGTGAACCTTGTAGTACTCCTAATTCCTTAAAAAGCAGAGAATATTCCAGAAGGAAATTGGCTGGTACTTCAGACAGTAATAATCTGTCCTGTGTCAATCGAAGTACTAGTGATAATATTGTCCGCAGTGTTGATAATAGTCGTAAACTGGATGGTGATGAGCACTGTGTTGATCCTCAGATGATTGAGACTTTGGAACATGTTTACCCTTTGGATACAGACCCCCAGTTTAAAAGCATTGAAAATTACTACATGGCTGGTAATAGAATGAATGGAAAGACTAGTGATGAAATGAACTCCAAACACTGTGACATTGCTAAGAAAAACCATGTTGTTAGTTGTAAGAATCTTATACCAAATCATGAATCGGAACCTTTGTTTTCCGACTGTGATGAAAGTGTTTTAAAAATTGATTGTTTTAAGTTAGCCAGTCAGTATGAACCTGTACAAAGTGACACACCAGTTATAGATATGTCAGCTCTTGCTTCCAAAAATAGTAATTCAAGTTTGTTAAGCAGCTGCAATAGTTCCGTAGATCTTTTTGATATGCCCGATGTACACGAAGGTACCTCTAGAAACTTCACAACCAAATTCCCTCAAACAAAAAACAATAGCAAATATAAAGATCCTAAGATAATTGAGACTTTGGAAAAGGTCTGCACTTTGAATACAGACTTCCAGTATAAGAACTTAGAAGACGACTACAATGCTGATAATAGAAAGAATGGAAAGACTGGTGATGAAACCAACTCCAAGAACTGTGGCGTTGCTAAGAAAGACAACATGGTCAGTTGTAGCAATTTGATGCCAAATGCTGAATCGGAACCTTTGTTTTCAGACTGTGATGAAAGTGTCATTAAAAATTATTTGTTTCAGTTAAGCAGTAAGTTTAAACCTGTACAAAGTGACATGCCAGTTATGGATAGACCAGCTCTAGATAATAAAGTATGTTCTAATTATTTTGCTTTCACCCATGGTAATGCAAGTTTGTACAGCAGCTGCAATAGTTCTGTGGATCTTTTTGATACGTCTGATGTACACAAAGATATCTCTAGAAACTTCACTAACAAATTCACTTTAACAAAAAACTCTAAGACATGTCAAGATATTTTAACCACATCTGATTGTAAAAGAGATGCAAGTCTGCTTACAGATGATACCTGTTCGATTATTGGCAATCCTAAGGATGGTCAATGCAGACCACTGCCATTTCACTGTTTTGACAAAAGTAAATCAATGACTTCTGCAACAGTTGAGGATTCTCAGAATGAAAATGGTATTTTCGAATTAAAGAAGAAGTTTCTGAGTAACCAAAACAGACATGTTACATTTTCCAGAAGGCTAAGTCACGTGAGCTCTGTCAACTTGATGGACATCCAGATGCGGCTCACGTCTAGCCCAATTAACAATATCCACAGCACATCTTTAAAGTCATGTCTTAAGAAGTCCCAAATGATAGAAGCATCAGATTTTGAAATACCCTTTTCACAAGATCTTTTTTCTCCAAGTCCAATACTAAATACATGTACTAATACCTCAGACAACCCCTCTAAGTCTAAGAGGGGCAGTGGTAATGTTTTGGCTAAATCTCGAAGTCGGCCACACACACGATTGGTTTATGAAATGAACAATTCTAATATTTATGCAAAATCAAGAGATAAGATTGATGACAAATGTATGGCGCAATCATGTTTTGGTATGGAGAATCGATCTGTTCAACACCAAACTTGCTCACTTCCACCATTTTGTGAAAGCATCAATGCTAGTGTAACTCCAAAGAGATATGTTAAGAGTTTTGAAAAAAAAAAATGCGAAAACGAATCTACATCAAACAGTAATTGTGATCATGACAGCTTTTCGTTACTTCTAACACCGGAGTTGTTTAGTCCTTAACCTAACACCACAGAAGTGTATTCCTTAAACTGAAGGAGATTGTGTACAATTTTGTTGGATATCCTTGGGTGCCTGTTGATATTTGACTATGTGATAATAAACTTTGCAATACATCTGTCTTCGTTTAATGTTATCAACCTGTAGTTTAGTCTTATATTGTAATGACACTCAATCTATTTAATAGATATACATGTAGATTAAAACTGCTAGTCCGAGTTTAAGATGGTGCAAAATGTGATCACCTTTTGTGTACACAATCATGATGTCAGTACAGTTGAAACAGTAGTTTATAACTCTGTGTGTGTGTGTGTGCGCGCGCGCATGTGTTGTGTGTGTGTGCGCGCACACTGTAAAACTGGTATTAAAATGACTTTAGCTCTTGCATAATTATGGAGATATTGTTGATCTTTTAGCACGTTATTGTAACATCACTCTTAAACTCGAACCAGGGGTTTTTACCTAAAAAATGTATACAGTTCTGCCAAGTGCTTGTATTTGAAAATAAATAAGTAAATTGATTACATATTCAATCTTATGATGTAAATACTCTTGAATGCAAGCAAATTCTCTATTTAAGACGTATGCCACTGTGTTTGTGCATTTAATGCTATTTGTAACACTAGGAAAATAAAATATACAAGTATTTCATATTAAGATCTATATTTGAAAAGAAAATAGCAACAACTTCATTTTAAAAATACACTAGTTTATAGGAAACATCTTAAAAACACTTGGTGCTTCTATATTTATTGCATAACCTGTAATTTTTAAACAATTAGTTCATTTGAAAGGGCTTTTTAAGGCTGCTACTCTTTCGACTGTTAACTATAACTTATTATGCGTTTATTATATATCCAATTGAGGTTCAAGCACGACTGTGATGAACACTAAGTCGAGCTGTCTAGATTGTCCGCCCAGGACCGAAGTTCGTGAGAGAAAAAACCAGATGATTATTACTACAAATCAAGCAATCTTGTATGCACTCTCACACAGACACGGCCTTTGTAGTGGGACACTTTCCGATGTAATTGGTGCCCATTGAGACTTGTCTTGTATGACATCCACTAGCCAATGATTATTAATGAATGTGCTCCATTTCATCATTCAAGTATGATTTTAACCAGTGATCCACGACTGGTCTATCAAAGGCCGTGGTGTGTGCTACCCTGTCTGGGAAAGTGCACATTAAAGATCCCTTGCTGTATTTGTAGAATAGTAGCCTATGTGGCGGCAGCAGGTTTCCTCTGTGACCAAATGTCGATATAACCGTGAATTTGACATCCAATAACCGCTGATTTATAATCAATGTGTTCCAGTGGTGTCTTTAAACAAACTATCTTTTATCAAGTACGATTTTATTTGTCAGTTTTGAACTTTCATGCGTGTGCCTGGTATTATTTTACTAAACAGACTGAGTTATTGTGAATTCCCTAAACACCTGTCGCTTTCCCCTATGAATATAATTGTTCGCGTGTAGCAGTCAGTTCGCCCCAATCAGTGACCTGCGGCTGGTTACAATATACAAAATTCCGTGTTATAAACTGTTTCATCTGCGCTGTTTGCATATTAAAAACCTTCTTGGATTATTATAATTTAAAATAATATAGTTAAACTAAATAAAAAAGAGTTTTACTTTAAATTAAATGCAAGTCTATCATTCTTGACGAACATTCTCGTGAAAGATGTTAAGCAACATTGAGCTTTTTAATGTTTAAAGCTAAAATACGAGCTTAAAACGTACGCCAATAATATTTATTAGGCTATTGGCACAGTGCCTAGTTTTAAGACGAATGTCACCTTGCTTGCACATATAATGCTATTTGTAACCTATTTCTGGCTAATGGTGTATTAGTTTTATTATTAAAATTAACGTTTACTCAAATATTATTGCTTTCAAATTTCAATAGCAATATTTGTATATCCAATACGTCTGTAGTATTATTTATAGTAGCTTAATATGGTTCTTCGACATTTATCTGGCACATTACAAATGATTGTAGGCAAATGTACATATTAAACTACTGCATTAATCACAATTTGGATTACAATCTTGAAACCCATTGGATATACATAATTATATTGATATTGTAAGTACTAAATTATAAATAAGTATTAACTTTAATAATAAAGAGCTAGAACTAGGTTACAAATAGCAAGCACGGGTGCATTCGTCTTGAAACTAGGCATTGTGGCTTTAAGATATACGAGTAAAATGGTCGACAACGTGCACACAACACTCGCAGCAAGACGCTCAGCATGTATATTAAACATTTATTACATCGGAAATTGGAACATCTTTCAACCCGCGAGTCATATATTCCATAATTTGTAAGACACTGAATGAACCAACGAGTGGAGTCTAAACTAAGTAGCTTTCTGTTCAGTTACTGTTTGTATTTGTCCAACAACGTACATAAACGTTAAAAGTTTTGATACACAAACATGTCTCAAATAATAAAATCCGGGTCTCGAATATTACCCGGGTCTTGATATTGTTAATATACATGTATTATTTAGTGTTGACTATCTTTGCACTATCTTTTTTGATATGGAAGGAATATAATTATTTGGTAAAAAAAAAGAAGAAGCCTACTACCCTCAAATATTAACATGTTGCCCTACATACACCTATTGGTTTAGCCTAACTCATTATTGTGCTTACATCCAATTGAGGTTAAAGCACGGCTGTCCTGGACACGCATTGACATGCATTGCCGCCCATGACAGAAGTTAATGTAGTTTTTACCAAGAACAATGGGTCTTTTAAAGGCACCCTCAGACAGGACAATACATACCGCGGCTTTTGTTAACCAATAGTGGGACACTGATCGTTGTAAGTTGTGCATCAAGTGATACATAAATGTTAATGAACAAACTGCAGTTAATAAATATATATATAGCTAATTAAACAACTAATGATATATTTATCCCATTGCTTCCCCAAGTTTTGTTTTACAGAAATAAATGATAAATTTCTGTTCAGCCACAGAATTGCAAGGTAACTTTATAAAAATATTGTTTGCAGATCTGACTACAGGAAATTGTCCATTGAAGCAGATACGCCTTGAACACGGTTATTATATATCATCTTCTCTGTGCGAACCAAACAGGAGCATGAGCTTGCCATCACAATTGTTTTCTACTGAATCTTTGGTAAGAATTAAAGCCACAATGGCTAGTTTGATTCCGCAGATATGCTATTTGTAACATATTTATGACTAATGGTGAATGGCTTTATTATTAAAATAAATATCTACTTACATCTTATTGCTTTCAATATTAATATATGTATATCCAATGCGTTTGTAGTAGCTTAATAGGGTCCTTAGACGTTTGAGTTGCACATCACAAATTATTTTAGGCAAAAGTACTCATTAAGCTACTATAACAATTTGAATGACAAGAAATACATTGGATATACATATATTGATATTGTAAGCAATAAGATGTAAATAAATGTTAATTGTCATAATACAGAGATAGAAATATGTTACACCTAGCATTAGCTTTGCAAGCACGGTGTCATTCGGCTTAAAACTAGGCATTGTGGCTTTAATTATTGTTTTCAGATCTGTACTTTGCCTAACCATCAAAAACAATTATCTATATGAGCTTTTTTACTCTCATGCCCACACATCTAAGATGGAAATAGCCGATTTGAGAAACTATATGGGATATATCATGTACGTCATAACATGTATCCCTCATACTTATTCTTGCCCACACCGTATGATTCTCTTTGTAAATATCGAAGCAAAAATTCAAAATATGAACGGAGTAGAATTTTGTAGCTTAGCTATTACATTTATTTTACCAAAAAGTAAACTAAAATGTACTTGGTATAATAAAATGTTTAATGTAACGCAAAGCTAAAGTCGCAACGTCACAACATACCCCACATTAACCATGATGTGACACCGCATAGCTTCTGATGTAAATAAAATACATTATACAAGTCAGAAAAAAAACCTAAAAAAATATTTTAATAAGCAACCCCTCCCATACCGATGTCCCTGGGTTAAGATTTGTTTACTCACTAATGGAGAAAACACTAGTCATGACGATGTAAATGTGATGTAGTATTTATTAATGTACTAATTATTTTATTTCAGGATTTGGAAAAGCAGGTAAGAACAAATATTGAAGTTGCTGGTTAAGAGTTTATTTGGATGCCACCGGTGGTGCAAGATACGACTGCGTTTTACGAACACACGGTATCACCATTGTTTAAACACAGTTGTTTAGACCCTAAGTTTTTTGCAAATGTTACGTTTATTTCCTATTCAATACTTGTTTTCTTTACATACAAGT
>JAUTCZ010046629.1:0-11852 GCA_032273805.1 Melanodrymia brightae | reverse complement strand
AGAGGGGTGGGGGGGGGGGTAGAACGAAAGGGGGATCATGAAAGAGAGTTGGGGAGATGTGTGAGGTAGATAGCTGGAGGAAATCGTAGAGAAGAGAGAGAAGAGAGAGAGAGAGAGAGAGAGAGAGAGAGAGAGAGAGAGAGAGAGAGAGAGAGAGCGAGAGAGTGTGTGAATTAGTGAGTGAGTGGGTGAGTACGGAAATGAATGAATGAATGAATGAATGAATGAAAGAGTAGAAAGACAGCTAATGTATTTGTTATAGCAACGCACCACTGTACGGACAGAATGTATAGATTTACAACCTGTGTAAACGTATGCGTATAAACATCGTGTTGCGCGGCTTCTATCGAGTATTAGCCGTGGTCGGAGATCAGTCAAGTGTTGTCCAATAGACCATGCGCCGTGATGTTGACTTGCTCGCCTGTCGTCTCCTGCTTCCGCTGTTACCGTGTTTGTTCCCCACTGTAAAACAATGATTCCGCTTCTCAAAAAATGACTATTATGTGTGCTTCCGTTTCCTTGATAATTCACTTCCTTTAATTGCATGTGTACTTTATAGAAATATTTTCACATGTCAAACATTACGTCCACGTTTTGTTTGTTCGTTATTAATGAAATCATAATATAGCGTACGACATGTTTTGTTGACTTATATTATGTTATGTTGGAATGAGTAAATAGTGTACATTGTTTTGTAAATGTTTTTGTTTGTAAAACTTCTGATTTTATTTGTTTTATACCGGATTCTCCATGCATCTTCCATCTGTATATATTAGAGTAAAGTAGTGTGAAACCAGTGATTTCATGAAATCCCTGAAATTTTCAGTTGTTTCGTGAAATTATTAGTTTACATATGGGGCATATGTGTCACATCCGTCACGATTATTTTTCATCATTTTGGTTAGTTAAGACAAAACACTATGTTAGATAATTCAACTGTTAGGAATTTCAATTTTCAGTACAAAAAAAAAATGAAATCTGATATTTGCATTTATTTACATAACAAAGAGAAACAATCATGACGGACGTGACAAATACCATGAAATGCCCCATATACAATACGCAACACTATACCATATAATACAATGGGTGCACATACATACATAATGTAAAGATTTAAATACAACGGTACACACTGACAAGACAGACGGACAGGCAAAATGTTGGACGGAATGTTGGACATTCTGATAAAGATTTACGAAGACATGTTTAGCTATTACTAAATCCAACGTGTGACTTCAAAGGACTATTTCGTTCAAGTTATGTATGAATATGACTGTTACGGCCCATCGTGGTCGTTATGTATGTCACCAGTACTCCAGTAGTTCACATTTTACTGCTCGTTACACAATGTCGCCTCGAGATACAGACATCATTATGTACATACTTCCGCAAATTGATAAACTTATTACGAATAGAAGTACAAAGATAGAAGTAGAAAGATTAAAGTCGTCTGCAATTTGCCCGTAAGATAGGAAGACATTGCTAAGGGAGTCCAAACGGTTTAAATATAGATGTATTATGACATGCCTGTCTGGGAAATGATTAATAGCATTTATCACGCAATAGTGGCTTTTTTGAAGGATACAATAATTTGCTTTATCATTCATTAGTTGGTTTTGCAGGAGATATCATATTAATTTTAGCTATGATTCTATGCTGGAGGGTTCGTTTTTGTAAAAAGTTGAACTTCAAACAGATTGTTTAAGACCTGATATGGTGATTTTGAAACAATGTTTCTCATAAAGAGGGCGAGGGAGGGTTCTTTTGAACCACTGCGCCACTGTCCGTTATATTTTAAATGTATATGCATCGATTTGTATACCAGAATGGCAATCACAGAACTGTCCTTTAAGTACCGGTGACCTGTATAGTGGGTAATTCTTTCTCACGGCAGCTGTGGATAATTTAATTTCTTTCTAGCTGTATTTCTAAACACTAAGCCGTAAATACTGCCATTCACCATTCTGCACACAATGGAAACATCGTCAGCATAAAATTCCTCGTCAGACTTAATCCCCTGTGGGAAGCGGCCTGTCACACACGTCACCAGTCGTGGTCAGACCAGAAGATGAATGTATGTTTGCGACACTCCAGTACCGTGTCACATTCTATAACAGTCTACCTACCATACACATGTAAATAGTGCGAACACGATATGTGTTTATTACAGGCCCGTAGCCAGGATTTTGAGAGGGTGGGGTGGGGGTGGGGGGGGGGGGGAGGTCGTTTAGGCTTATGGAGAGACACGAAGTACCTCACACGAGGGTGCGATATAAAAAAAAAAAAAATTAATATTGAAAAAGAAAAAAGTCGCCGGTAAGGGTGGGGGTCGACCGACCCCCTCGAAACCCATTGTCTACGGGCCTGTAAGTTAAACTCAAACATATACACAGGCAGCTTCTGTATAAGAATAATTTACATACATATTATTATACATATAGTTATTTACTTTATGATTATTAATGTGAGGCAATGATTTCATGGCTCCCCAATCCTGACGTTGCCATTGATATGGGGCGGGGTGGGGGGGGGGGGGCGAGGGGAATTATTTAAAAAAAAGAAGAAAAAAAGAATAATTTACATTGATCACTATAGAAAACCTAATAAAATATTCGATATTTACTAAGGATATATGCAATTTTCTTTCAGTTCTTTCAGGTCCGCTGTGGTTCGTTATAACAGAAGTTTACTGTATCACTAATTGAATTGAATTGTACTGTTACTGAGGCTTGTAGGCCTATACTAGTATAATATGTTATTAATGTGTATGTTCTTATGTGTATTTTCAGTGCCTTTGACGGTTGGCGGAGAAGAGTTTATCATCAGCATGTTTGACACGGCAGGACAGGTACGTGTATGACTTGTAATATCGTTAGTTATACATTATTTACGTGCTTATATCCATTTAAGATCCAAGCACGTCTGTCATGGTCACGCAGCCCATCTGCCTTGACCGCCTGTCCAGGACAGAAGTTAGTATGAGAGAGGAAACCCACTACTCGTGTTTGCTAAGTAGCAAGGTATCTTTTATATGCGCTGTCCCATAGACATGACAGTACAAACCATGGCCTTTGTTGAATCAGCTATGGACTCTGGTCGGTGTAAAGGAAGTACACCTATATATTAGTATATAATGTGTTACGCTGTATGTATGTATGTATGTATGTATGTATGTATGTATGTATGTATGTATGTATGTATGTATGTATGTATGTATGTATGTAGGCCTATGTATGTATGTATGTATGTATGTATGTAGGCCTATGTATGTATATATGTACATATATTGCCACAACATGTTTCTAATTTGACTCCTGTGTTTGTGTTTTCAGATGGACTACGAGAGTCTGCGCGCCTACACGTACAAGGAATCAGAGGTTCTCATTCTCTGTTTCTCAGTATGCGAGCGGGAATCGTTCACGAGTATTATCGATCTCTGGATTCCCGAAATCAAACGATACACCAAACACAGGCGACCGGTCATCCTAGTCGGGACCCAGATAGACCTCCGAAGCGGATACGATGACGAAGTCCTATTCGAAGAAGGAGCCAAGCTATCAAAGGAGATAGGAGCTGACTGTTATATCGAATGCTCGGCTCGGAGTCGAGAAGGACTGAGCGATGTTTTTGAACATGTGGTGTTCTCTGCACTCAAGTACAGGAAGAAAAGGAGCAATATCATTAATCGCATTTTTGGACTTAGATGATTGGAAGAAACAACCGCACAGAATATAATCATCTTCTGTGGTGTTTTCCCCTCCATGTAGGTGCTTCCCAGAGCACCTTCTATAATCATCGGATATAATGAGTACATCGGTGATCTCAGAACTAACGTTTCGAATCTCATCGTACGATCGTGTGTGTGTGCTCCTGTGCACGAAACAGGGACGGTATACCACTATCCAAGAATGGACTATTTCCGGATGTGACAAGAACAAGGAAACCGATCTAAGCATAAACCCACACAGTCAGTTGTTACATGATCACCCAATCACAAAGCCTACCTAACTAAAGTGCTACCAGTGTGAGTGACGTCAAGAGTCCAATATCCGCAAAGGCCATTAGTCATCACTATACATGTACGAATTGACAATGAATATGCCAAGATATGTGAAACTCGTTCTGATGCCTGCGGCAAAACATGACGGTTCACAATTTCATTTTGACACTAAACAGTTTATGCACATACGCATCTGTTCCAATCTATTTATAACCTTGTGTACATCCGTTAAACGATATACAATGTACAATGTAACACCGGCGTTCCCTTAAGGCTGGTAGGTACTGGGTTCGAACCCCTTTCGTGGTGGCATATGGGGTTTGTAATGCCAGTACCAGTAGGTGTACAGCCACTTACACCGAGCAGCAACAGTTATAACAGTTACTACAGTCTAACTTTGTTGACAATACTTATACTCAAGACGTTCCAAAGACAAAATGTTGTACATGTACATAGATCTCTGTTAGCTCAGAAGCAACAACGTGATTATAAAATATTCACAGTGTTTTAAATACACTCATATACACAACTCCAAAAGAAATGCAAAAATATATAAAAGCATTAAAAATCGATTGGTATAAATAATAAACAACTTAGAAATTAAATTGTTTTCACATTGTGTATTAATGTATACATGTAATTATTATAACCTCTGTTATTGGAGAGCTCTATTATAATATTGCATTGAGGATAGTGTATGAAAATATCCCATGAGATCTATGAAATTTTCATTTCCGCGTTTATTTTGGAGTTGAGTATATTACTTAGTGTCGGCAGGACGTTAAACTGCGAATTAAGTTAAATTATTTGTTTTGTGTTGTTTAAAGGACTTTATTATGTATGACTACAATTTCAGATCTCTTTATCTTATACGTTTCGATTATTTTTGTATAAGATAGATTTCTGTGATGATGTATGTGGTGCTGTAGAACTTTATATTGTCACATTATTAAGACAATGTACGTGTGTTACTATATAGATACACATGTAGGTGCTGTGACACAGGTTTAAACACATTAGATCATATATTCATAGTAATATAATGTAGAGCATTCATTCTCTGGTCTTGATGAAATATGGTTGTTGGGTTGGGGTTGGCTCATTTTTTGTGTGCTTCCATCAGAACACTATTCAAGCACACCTGTCATGGGCACAACCTCTGATTTAGCCAGAGAGTTCTGTCCACGACTGGATTATGGTACTAAGTCAGTCACTACGGGTTAAAGAACACTATCCCGTCATGATGTTTTGACGCATTGTAACTAGTCTACGTGTTCGAACAATCCATAAACGTGGTCGTGACCTTACATGGATAACCCTTGCTGTTGCTATATAATTATTGACGGTGTGTAATGATTGGATGCTGTCACAGCTTTGTTGACATCTGCATTGTATATCCGGGATCCGGTCTTGTACATACATGTACAAACATACGGATGTGGCAGCTACAATGCTTTTATGATCGCCATTGTTTTAATATATGCAGTGGGCGTGGTGCATGGTAAAAAGTTAGTTGATGGGGGACGGGTCAGGGGCGTTGCATGTGTAAAATTTTAAAAATTCTATTGTACAAACATTAAATTGTCAACAAGTTTTAAGAGTGGTGGGGTGGGAGCATAGCCCTGTTCCACGTCCCCTTATCTGTGGGTGGACATAGTATTACGTTATGTATGTTACAGTAGTTGTACACGATTTGTAATACAAGTACACTTTAATAGTCTTATTACATTTTTAGGGTAAAAACTGAATATTTTTAAGGTAAAAGACAAATAGTTGTCTTTATCCAGTGCAAGAACTTAAATTGTTTAGGAAAAATTTCTGGGACAATTCTACCAAACATCCCACCCTCACACACAGTAAAGTTCCATCCCATGCATACGCCTTTGCTTGTCATTTTAACTCTCATGCACCAAACATTTAAAAGTCTACTTTACTTAAAAAGACAAAAGTCAAAGCGTGTTTGAAGAGTGGAACCTAGTGGTAAGTTTGCAAGACAATAATTATTAGTGTGGTGTAATTTATCCTAAACCCATTTACGTGATGTGTGTTTTGTATATTGTTTCATGGCGTGTGTGTGTGTATCGTACCTCATATACGTTATACGTAAATACGTACGTATTGTGCGGGAGGGGGGGGGGGGCGGGGCGTGTATCTGTGAATGTCGCAATGGTGTATTTAATAATGGTGTATTTGATAACGGTGTATTTAATTGTATGTATACACGTGCTGCTGGTCAGCGTTGTCTTGTTTCTTTTGTAATAAAATTGAATTATAACAATACTTTGTTGTTCTCGCTTTGATAATAACTTATTTAGTGTTATTAAGTCTATTTTAAGTATCTATTGAATTCTATAGTTTACAAAGATACGAAATTGAAACGTATTATTGTTATTAAGTGTTGTATTAGTTATGTCAAAAGGTTCATTGAATTCAGTCTTGTAGACACACAGCCGTCGGGGCTGGGAGGCATTGCCCCCGCCCACTTTTAAAGATATTTGTGGGTTTTTTTTTTATCAAAGTCAAGCATACTTAGCCTTGCTTAATAACGATCACTATTATTGACACCATCCCCACCCCTCCCCCCTCCCCCCAAGTTAAAAAAAATGCTCCGACGTCACCGAGGCAGATACATTTTTAAAAACTATAATAATGTCAATGATTGGCAACTCATTACTAATGTCTTGACGTGTATATTAACATTATCTGGTATTAATCTGATCATATACTTGCAGACACAAAAGACATAATTATACATAATTAACTATTGTTAAGAAATCTCTACATCTATATATTACTGTTTACAACTCAGAATGAATTATCAAGACATATTTACGTCTAAATATTACTGCTGTCAACAGTACTCTGAGACTGAAATATTAAGAAATCTCTACATACAATATTGCTGCTGACCACTCAGGAACGAAATCTCTGAATCTAAATATATCACTGTTGACAACTCTGAGACTAGATTATATCAAGAACCATACATCTAAATATTACTGTTGACAACTCCAAAACTGAATATTATTGTTGGCAACTCTGAGACTGAATTATTATGACATCTCTGCATCAAAATACCGGTATTAGGCCTACTATTGATAACTCTGAGACGGAATTATCACACACAAAAATCTCTACATCTTAATATCACTGTTCTCAACTCTGGAACTTAATGAGCTCGGAAGGAAAAGATATTTGTAAAATAACACACAGCTACCGGTCAAAATTACGCCCGCCGTGGTGTTTCACATACAGTTGTTACGTATGTTTTAAATGTCTTTGATTTTCACCGCTTCTAAATTTCTTGGCAAGTTTTATGCACTCACACCCACATACGTGCATTCAGTTACTTGATATGACACCCACGAGGAACATGTTTTACAATAGTTCATTGTTCTTGTATCCTGGATCTCAGAAAAGCAAATAGCTTAGCACCATCGATTAAAATCAATTTCGGATGATCGATTACGTTAAGCTGAGTTTTAAAATCATACATTAATATAATTATGTGCATTCAACCGGTGTTGACTGGTCCACCAAGGGTCGTGGTATGTGCTATCCTGTCTGAAGGAAAGTGTACATAAAAGATCCATTGCTGTTATTCGACGATTAGCGGGTTTCCTCTGTGACCAAGTATCGACTTATCCGTGCGTTTGACATCCAAGAACCGCTGGTTAATTAACCATGGTATTCCAGTGGTATCGTTAAACAAACAAACATTTTTTTATCAACCGGTGTAAAAGGATTACAAGTCCGGTAATATGGAAACAAAAACGGCTAAATAATAAAATTATACTTTACAATATAAAACAAATAGCGTGATCCGTAAAACAAGACTTTACCTGCCAGTCATAGCGGTAATTAAACTGAATCCCATATATAGGCCCGAGGGCAGTGTACATACATGTACATTGTTTCGGGTCTACATTCCTATACGGTGTATATACCATAATATTTCTACACCCAATAGCCCAAGTCTTTTTTCGTGCATGTTGGGGTGCCGTTAAAAATCAATTCATTCATTATGTTATGCATTCCTACGAACATTTTACATTGGAAATATTATTTTACACGTTTTAGTATCTCAATTAAATAAAAGACTCAAGCGCTTGATTGTGGGTGATAAACCTTTGAATCTTCTATGGACACCCACATGGACGCATTTTATTACCTGATATAATTGTCGACAATTATAGTCTTTTGTATTTGTATCCTGGAACTCTGAAAAGCAATTAACGTTGCACCTCTACACCATTGATTAAGGTCCACTGCTTCGAATAATCGATTATGTTAATCCGGTTTTTTAAATCATAAATTTGTATGTGCATGTAACTGGGAATATATCTATTACATTTTACACGCTTTGGTATTTCAACTAAAAAGAATCACATACCCGTGGGTGATGGAAAAGATCAAGTTTGTTATCGAAACAGCTATAATCCATTAGTAAATTAATCATCGGTTATTGAATGTAAAACGCACGGTGTGTTTGACACATGAGTCCCGGAAGGACATAGGCTACTCTTTTATAAGTACAGTCAAACCTGCTTGAGCAGCCACCTGTATTAAGCAGCCACCTGTTATAAAGGGTCACTATAACATTCTCCCAAATCATCAATTTTAGTGCATTATGACCTGTATTAAGCAGCCACCTGTCTTAAGAGGCCACTTTTAATTACTCCCTTAGGTGGCTGCTTAAGACAGGTTTGACTGTATATTGAAATTATTATTTGTTTTGTTGGAAGAATGGTACACATTGTTACTGTATGAAACAACCCCATTGAAGTTGGTTGTACACTGCTATAATATAAGACAACAAATTGTGTTAGAAAGAAAAAATATTATCTGCTTTAGACAGAGTGCTATTTGGACATTTGACGGTTTTATTATGTTGTCAATCAATGTGCTACATGTTAGTACTATGACATCAATCTCGTTCAGACAGGTGTCCGTTTTAACTTGAGTACAATGCAATAATATTGACCTATCCGTCTTGGACCCGGTGGTCTAACCAGTGCACCACAGAGACCGGTAACACTATATGGAAACTTTAGCAAAGAAAAAAGTTTGTTTGTTTAATGACACCCCTGGAACACATTTGTTATAAATCAGCAGTTTTGGGATGTCAAACTCAGATTTATATATCGATACTTGCTCACAGAGGAAACCTGCTGCTGCCACCGCATAGGCAACTCTTTTTAAGTGCACTTTTCCGCAGACAGGATGACACACACCACGGCCTTTGATAGACCAGTTGTGAATCACTGGTTGGAATGGGAAATAACCAAGAGTTGATATAACAGTGTGATTGACATCCAATTACCGCTGATTAATAATCAATGTCTTCCTGTGATGTCGTTAAACAAACTTATTTTTTGTATGTAACCTCAGGAGCAGCAAGATCATTTTTATACAGAAAAATCTGTAACACCAAAGACAGAAAACTTTACCACTTATAATCTGAATAGCGAACGAAAAATACATTTACGATTTTTTTAATTTAATGTTGAAAATGATTGCATAAAAAGAACGTACCATGCAACCTAGTAACAATATTTTAATTTAAAGTTGAAAATAAACGAATAAAAAGAACATACCGTGTGACCTAGTAACAATATTTTAAATTAAAAGTTTAAAATGAATGAATAAAAAGAACATACCGTGTGACCTACTAACAATATTTTAAATTAAAGTTGAAAATGAACGAATAAAAAGAACGTACCTTGCGACCTAGTGAACGAGACATCCAGACTGACTAGTTCGCCCATGTGGAATTCTGGGATATCTGGAGGTAGATAGAGCTGGCCGTTGAGTCGAATCTCTGCGCAATGGAAAAATATAACATAAAATCATCTTCAATATTACAATTTTCGTCTATACATTTGTACAGTAACCGTTTTGAAACCTAAATATTTTCTCTCCCCAACCTCTTTCCTTCACCCAATAACCTTTTCCACTATTTAAACAGGAAAAGTTATAATAATTATGTTCTATCAATGATGCTGTTGACAATTTATGTTGTGTATTTGTATTTGTGATTGTTTTTGCAATCATGTTTTGTCTGTCATCTTGTTAAAAATGTGTTTGTAAAATGTCGGGAGCGGTCTTAAGGTTGTTGGCCAATCCCACCACCGATAAAAAGATGGAATAAATATTGTTTGAAACACTTGATCATGCCATAATAGTGAGTGATTCTCTTTAAACTATTATTTTATCAAATTGATCTTGTGATTACAAGCTATTTTCCGTTACTGTAGAAGTGTGATGTCACAAAATGTTGAAGCCGCACATCGTGACTTCAAAATCGTATCTCACAATGTGACGAACTCTATTGTATTTAAACTGCATTATCACTCAGAGGTGCGTAATAAAGATAAAGACTGTTTAAGTGACCTCTCACCCCACTTGACGGTGGAGACTTGTATGAGATCAAGCTGCTCTCTCGTCCACTTGAGATACTCGATACAAACTTTACCACAAACCTTCGTCGACGGCTGACTCAAGTTAAAGAAATATAATAGTAATAATAATTGTCTACTTTCCTTAATTCACATTATGTTTCACAATAAGCTTTGGCAGTTCTGACCATGGTTACTATACATGGTCCTCTGTCCAGGCCCGTCAGAGCCAGGGAGGGTGGGGGTGGTGCTATGGGCCCTGCCCCCAATTGTGAATGTTTTTTTTAGGAAATTGAAGCAAACTTAGCCTTGCTTAATAAAGATCACTATCATTGGCCCACCACCCCACCCACTTAAATAAAATGCTCCGATTTCACTGCGGTCCAATTACTTCTGAAAGTTCTTTATTAAGTCAGATATTTTTTTTTAAATTGAAATTATTTTACAATATAATAATTTTTTTACGAAAAATAAAAAAAACCCAACCAAAAAAAGAAAGAAAGAAACCGATTAGGGCCATGTAAAGATAGGCTTGGTCTGTTAAGTGGAAACAAACTTTTTCCAAAACGGCTGCCATTTTGAATTTTGGCCATAAATTGTTTTTAGATCACAGGAAACTTGGGGACTTTTTTAAAATCTATGTTTAGGGAACTATTCTGAAAAATTCAGCTTAGTACTATTTATTTTTTAGCATTTTGGTTGATATTTGAGCTAATGCTCGTGGACTATATGGAAATGTGAGCAAGGATACGATAGACCAGCGAATATCGACGAGGTTTGCGAGGAACTGACTGTAGTGGTTGATCGGTGCGAACTGCAGACGTCGAGAAATAAACTTCACCTCATCGTCGACACTTTCCTCTTCCAGCGGTAATTCCTGTCTGGCAATACGTACGGGTAACCTGGAATAATAAACAAATACAACCGTTATCTCACAGAAAATACACATTACGAAACATATCCATAGGCATTCATTCCACTTTACGGGCGAAAATTGCGGGAAAGATTATTATGTTCGAAAAAAAAAAAAGAATAATAATTTTTAGGAAATTTTCGTCAGCACCGTTTGTGAAAAAAGAACGTGAATTGATTTTAAAATTAGAACAATAACAGGAAAATATGCATTACGAGCCAAATTGAACATGGCAACAGGAATTTATATGCCATGCAATCATCCTTGCAAAATTTGTTTTCTGTAGTATACTTATCCTGGAATATAATGCGTTCAGTGCTGATCACTCAACTACTCACAAAGTCAAAACAGCCTGAGGCCCCAGTCTAGCATAGACTTTATGCACTAACTCCACTTCCTTCATGCATGCGTATATTCTCTTTCGTTTGTGAGTAGTTGTTATCAGCACTGAGTACGTTGTATTCCAGGATACAGAAAACTAAACGAGACCGTTATAACAATCTAAGTCAATGCTAGGCTGGAGCCTCAGGCTGTTTTG
>JAUTCZ010046618.1:0-11853 GCA_032273805.1 Melanodrymia brightae | reverse complement strand
GATCCTCCACAGCGCAAAACATTTTTATGGGCTATTTTCCATTCCAGCCAGTGAAACATGTCTGGTTTATCAAATTCTGTGTTGTGTGCTATTCTATCTATGTGATAGTGCACAAACAAACTTTAAATAATGTTTAGTTTCGTATATGTCACTTCGCTTTATGGTCACATGATCATGGGTTTTGTGCCAAAATAATGACTGATCCCTAACACTCGCCCAAATCTTCCATAGTTATAACTTATTTACTTGCTTATATCAAATTGATGTTCAAGCATGTCTGTCATAGACACCCAGACCAGCTGCCTCAATTGCCTGCCCAAAACAGAATCTAGTGTTAGTATAGTATGAGAGACAAAAAAACAACTGTTTATTACCGAGTTAGTTGCATCCAATCGAGGTTCAAGCACATCTGTCATGGTCAGGCAATCCAGCTGCCTCGATTGCCTGTCCAGGACTGAAGTTAGTGTTAGTATGAGAGAAATAACCCGCTACTCCAAATTTATAATTAGCTGAAGATGATCCAATGCTGTTTATAAGCAAACAAACTTTATCTTACATCTTTCTCTCACACATATTCCAAGAGATATTTGATCACTAACTGTGTTTAGAGTTGTTTTGATGCTTTTGTGTCCTGCTCATGGAGCCTTTTTATTTATTAAAACTAAACTATTCTTGCTTAGAATATCAACGTTTGTCTGTGCAGTGTATTCTTGGTCCACGCGTGACTGTAGTTACGTCACAAATTACCGTAGGCACTTGTAAAAAAGTAAAGTTTGTTTTATTTAACGACGCCACTGGTACACATCGGTTATAAATCAGCGGTTATTGGACGTCAGACGCATGGTTTATATTGACACATGGTCTCAGAGGAAATCCGCTGTCGCCGCGACATGGGCTACTCATACCGAAAAACAGCAAGGGGTATTTTATTTGCACTATCCCATAGACAGGATAGCACACACCACGGAATTTGATAAACAAGTCATGTATCACTGAAAACAGCCCATAAACTGTATTGCGCTGTGGTGGATGGATCCTTCGACCCATCCCATCACAGGCAGACACTCTACCTCTAGACTATGTCCCGCCCCAGTGGACTCGCGACGTCAGCCGTTGTATATTATGAACTGTTATAATTATGGTCTAAAAACTGACTTTTTCAAGATTAGCCTAATATTATATATAGCATTGACACCAACACTTCATCTTCTCTATGGGAATTTTATAACCAACTATTTCAAAGCGATCTAAAATAGCTAGGTCTAACAAATGCACCACGAAGTCAAATTCTCTACTCTACTAACCAGGATCAATGACAGATCTTTCTATTTATTGCTGAAAGTGTTTGCGGCCAACGGAATTAATCACATGTGGATTAGATTCTTAACAACTCGAAATACTTCCGAAGACCTGACATCAGTCGCATATTTCAGTGTCAGTCCGGATCAAAGGTCACCAGTAATTATCGCGGCTTGGGAAAAAGTCCCCTCGATTGTTTTGTCCAGAAATACGTTTTTGACATGTTTCATCGTTAAACTCTTAAACAACTATGCCCATTGTGTACTGTATCCTGAAACTTGTGTTGGTGGCATAAAGAGTTAGTGTGATTGACTGTTAAATATAAGTATAGACAAAATCTGCAACATAGCCAAACTTGTATCCCAGCTCTGGTCAGAGTCACATGGATATTCTGATAGTGTGAATTCATGCTACTAGATTTGATGCACTCAATACGATCGAATACCGCCGAAGTACACAGTCCAAGTTTCATAAAATATACTTAGCGAGTGTTTCTGCTGATGTACCCACTAGGGGAAAAAACATTTTTGCTCAACACTATGCTATACAATACTATTTAATACTACTATACTTTACTATACTATACTGTACTGTACTGTACTATACTATACTATACTCTACTATACTATACCAAACAATGATATGCATTGCTATGCTATGTTATGCTATGCTATGATATGCTATACTATGCTATGCTATGCTATATTAAACACGTTAATGGTTGTTAGCACGGCATTAGTCTTAGAGCTGAGCCATTGTCACAAGCTATTTGACCCATAAAAGTATATACATTTGATTCGTCCAAGCAATTATCCTCTATTCAATCAGCTACACGTTCACAATATTTTGTCTCGTAGCCGATGTTTGTGTGTACATTATCTACTGGAATAATGGCTTCTTATCCTCAAATAAAAAAAATATATATAAGAAATAATATGTGACGTATTATATTTCGAGTACTTTGACTGGCATAACACATGACAATAGGATCGTGCTAGTCTGCGCGAAAACAAAAACGGATGCGTGTTGAATCTTCTAGAAATATATTTTTTAAAACATTAATCAACCTCGCCGATATTCTATAAAAGTGCACGTTCAAGTAAAATAAGAACGGTTGCGGATGCCTTACTCCATCTCTGACGTGGTAAACCGGAAGTAGTCATTCGGTTGTTCATATTATATCAAACAAAAGCGAAATCAGATAACAGGAAGGCAAAACCAAACAGAAAACGAGAAGATGTTGAAATGAAAAAACCAATAGAGAACAAACAGACGCAGAGACGATGAAGAGATGAAAAGTGAAATATTGACAAACTACAGAAGACCGTGAACATTCTTTTCTCACCTTGTTCTAATAATTATTTTTCTTTAACCGCATTATCAACACGTTGCGTAACATTTTTATTCACTTTGTTTCTCTTTTAACTTTGGCTATCGTGTTATGTAGTGAATCTGGTCATATGAGCGCTTCAAGATATGAAAGTTAAAAGTTGGTTTGTTTATTATCACTGAAGCTCATTGGTTTATTAACCATACTTTGACCCATACTTTGACTGGGTTCGAATCCCGTTTTTGTCATGTGGGATTTTTAATCCCAGTACTAGCTCCGACCCAGAGCGAATGCCCTGCAAGGTAGGTGAACTTAAACTCACATTGATCAGTGTCCACACATGGTTTAACAAAGGCCGTGGTATGTACTGTCCTGTCTGGAAACGAAGAAGCGGGTTTCTTCTCTCAAACTAAAACTAACTACTACCTTGGACAGACAGTCTATGGCAGCTGGGTTGTGTGCCCAGGACAGACATGTTTGAACCTCAGTTCGATATAAGCACGTTCATAATTTATAAGTAACTCCAAAATGGCCATGGAAATGACGGGTGACACCGGTGAAGAAAGATACCGTGACAGTGATTTTTGAGTGC
This sequence comes from Melanodrymia brightae, assembly GCA_032273805.1. Lineage (NCBI taxonomy): Eukaryota > Metazoa > Mollusca > Gastropoda > Neomphalida > Peltospiridae > Melanodrymia > Melanodrymia brightae. Next base: position 8,632 of record JAUTCZ010046618.1, on the reverse strand, counting down.
ATACATGTTACTGGTTTTGACGTCTGGATTTGCTGGACTACAACAGTTACCTTATAGGAAGATTAACAAGTAATACAATTCCACGCTTTTCAATATCATGTCGATGGACTAAGTGATTGGCAACGTATTCGCACATAATAAATTGTCCACACTGAGTTTAGCTTAGCCTCAACTTAATAAACTGTCTTTGACATTTCTTAATGTCGATCGATATCTTCTGGCCTCTGTGCACACCACTAAAAAGCGAGTTCTATTTTGTTATGGTTTCTAGTGTAATAAATAGAAAGAGGAAATCTTTCTCCAGTGTAGATAAGATGATCGTCTACTCCTACTTCTCGACCGTAATGGTTTTACACTCTCACCTTTTGTTTATTGTCTCAATTGTGTTTTTATAATAACATAGTTCAGTTTAAAGCCACTGAATAAGACGGATAACACCAGCGGGACTGGATATATTCTCCTTCGCGAATACATGGTGTTATCACTGTTTATACAGTAGTCACTTTGTTAAAGAAAACCTCATCTGGACACTCGCGTATATAGTTTGATAATGTTGAAGTATTTGCACGCGTGCCTTTATGGAAATCCTCTTAAACTCGAATCAGTGTCTTAAAATATTGTAAATGAAATGTGACGACTAACAGTACGTAAATAGAGGATATATGTGTATTGTTGTCAAATAACAAGTTTAGTTCATCGTGCGAAAAGTATCAAATTGGTATTTTCACGCGTGGTGCTAGCCACGAGTGATAATGTTTACTTGGTACTGTTCACGAGATGTTAGATTCCATTTGTCTACCAACTCGTTGTTTAAAAACGTTTCTAACTCACTTTCGCTCGTTAGATAAGTTTTGAAACAACTCGTAAGACAAATGGTTTCTACGGCCACCTATGTTGTATTATTTATGCAACCAAATGCGTTTTTAATAAAGCAGATTAAATTCAACCCCCATAGTATGACGTCACGGTGACGTCACGATGACGTCACACCAGTGGAATAAGTTATTTTACTCGAGTGAAAATAGTAACTTTACTTTTACAGTATACCATACGCCATTTGACCCAATGTTATATAATAAACACGTTTATTGAACCCATTTTAAATGCAATACTTAAAAGGTTTGTTTTATGACATAACGGGAACACACTGAATGTCAAACGCGCGGTTATATCGACACTTGGTCACAGAGAAAACCCGCTGCCGCCACATAGGCTACTCTTACCGAATAACAGCAAGGGATCTTTTATGTTCATTTATAACAGACAGGACAGTACATACCACGGCATTTTATGAACCTGTCGTGGATCACTGGTTGGAATGGGAAATAACCCAACATGTCCACCGTGGATCGATCCTTCGATTGATCAAACCCCAGGTGGACGCTTTTGCGCTGCGCTAACTCCCGCTCCATGAAAGGAAAGTTAGTTCATGATCAAATAATTGAAATTGGTGCGTACTGCATGCATGCATTCACAACTCCAGTCGTGTCAAATTGCCATGCAACAGTTGCAATAGATTATTACAATTAATTACTCGTCATCGGAAAATCACAGTTTAATGACATCTTCTATCAGTTATCACGTTTTAATGTAGCTGTCATCCTTGCTAGAGCAAGTTATCAGCGGAGGCTTCCGTCAGTAATTCTGCTTGTCATCATATCAAGATGTATATCCGCGACCAAACAAACGCGTGTGTATAGGAGAACTGCATGGTCGGAAGACATCACTCCCGGCTGATCAATACATTTTACACGATTCCCTGCATGATTTGATTAAGCCAATCTCTCCTCTCTGTGCCTGTGATCGCTCCGGACTTTGCCAATGCAACAAGATCCACACGAGCTTGAACATTTATCAGTTTACTCTGGGAAACATATTGTTAGAGAATGTTAATGTTTATAGAATAAGCAGAAAACGCATTTATCTCTAGAACTGCATAAAAAAACATTTGTTTATGTTGGTGCAGTCATCTAGACAGCCAAAGCGTTCATTCTTAGAATACAATTTCACAAGCAACGAACTGCAATGGACTGCTACCAACGGAAAATTTAATTCTAGCATGTGTTAAAAAATGAACTAACAGTTCGAGGGTTGATAATAACACAAAGTCATCTTTACTCAATACTACCTATCATCATAACCAAAACACTTTAATAGTAGGTTCACTATTGTGGATCATACTCCACATAGAGGCATACTAAAGAGTTTTAAAACGGATGTCACCGTACGCGTGAATCTAATGCTATTTGTGAGATATTTATGGCTAATAGATCATGTTTATTTATTAAAAGTAAACGTTTAATTACATTTTATTAACACTTATCCTCGCTTGTCTAGCGAACAACACACACAACTCAATATCTAGTGAATTTTTATTTGTCCCAATCACCGTTGTGCACGTGTTCTTTACGTGTTTGTGAAACGTTTGTGATAATAATATCACTAGTGGTCAGTTTCTAATCAAACGTCGAATTCCACTCAATTTCATCTGGTTAAATTCACACCACACTATTATTGGGCGAAATTTATACGAAGGAACGCTCCATAATGACGTGTTTTAGAATTGCGCAGTCACTCCCATTGACAAAAAACAACGAAGCCTCAAACGTTTTTTCAATTTTGTATTATTGATTAAACGATGATCGACAAATAAACAGTTGAAGTTCATTATTTTTTTGCACTAATGTAGACATTTTAAAGCAATTCATTTAAAACCACTTTTTATTTCAATAATTTTATTTTGAGATGTGCGGTTCATTTTGTTTTGATATATGGCATAATTTTTGGAACTATATCCTAAAATTTAAAAGTTCCTCCGTTAACCTGTCCGCTGTCATGTTGTTTTTAATGTGTGGATAATACAGATATTATCTAACTCACGCTAAGGTCGTACGAAAATTATGAAACTCTTTTGAGCATTGTGTTGGGACCTCTCGCTCTCGCTCGATAATGACATAATTCGTACGACCCTCGCGCTTATATACTTATATCTATGTATCGGGTGACTTATATATTATAAGTTTAAAAACTGAAGATTAGTATTAATAGTTTAGGTTGACACGGACCAAACAATTTCATGCAACAAGGGCTTATTTGTTCACAGTACAATGTATTATTATTACCTTCATATCTGTCATTTCCGGTTAGAGGGTTGCCATTTTGTGGTTTATCCTTCCGCATTAAAAAGGGTGCAGTCTGAAAAAGATAGCATGCGTATTAGTGAGCTCTGTTTAAGCACTACAAGTAAAAATGGATTCTTTCTTTATAAATGGTTTCCATTGAAAACGTATAGATATTTTGTAATAACTTGATCCTGAAAAGTTGTTTATCAATTAATTATGTCTGATAAAATACCTCACTTTGAACAGTTTTATGTTATTTATTGTTTCCTTGAAGACAGCGAACAAACAAGTTGGTTGCGCTTACAACGGTTGCCACCAATGGAGCAGGATACGCTCATCTTTCGCGAACACATGGTATCATTACAGCTTTGGCAGTGATTCATGCCATCTCTACTTTGTCGTAAAGTTCCTTCAACTCTGTCTTGTTGACGGATGGAGAGAATGTCATATGGTCGGTCTATGTGTGTTCATACAGACACCGTGACGTATAAGGTTAACGTAGAGAGATAGAGAGAATGATGGCTTAGTGCAATAGCGTATACCCGCATGCGTGTCTATATAAAAACCTATGACATAGATGTAACACAAGAAATGGAGAAACCGATATAATGATGTATCGTCCATTATGCATTTGCAAACAGGCACAGACGGACAGATTGAAAGAATACTGGTTACTGTAGAAGCGTGTTGACCACGAGTGTGTTCATACAAAGTTGTGACATACAGACTTGACACATATAGAGAGCTTGGCTTAAGATACTAGTAGTCAAAGAACTCTGACTGACAAGGGTCTAGGTATACATTTTGTTGGGTTACTGACCCTCTTACATGGTCGTCTAGCCAAGAAAATGTCAATCTAGGCACTTATCAGTCAGAATGTTCTAGGACATGTATCAATGCAGAAAAAATAAGTTGATTCCGAAACGTGACTCGTACAAATGGTTGTAGATGAACAATAGGAAGGATTTATTTCCAGACATGTTCGGAAAACAAGCCTAAAATAGTTAACTCAAATGTTAGGTTCTTCAATTACTTCCTGTTAGTAATAGCTGGATTTTGTTTTCTCACACAATCTTGTTTGTAAAAATGTAGTGAGAAAACCAATGTAAATGTCTTCACAAGACGTGTCCGTTTGCAAAGTGTAATTTGTCAAAAATAAGATTCACTAAGACAAGACAAGACAAGACAAGACAAGAATTTATTTGCACTCGGGCCGTTGCATTTTATAATATACACGTGACTACAATATCTGACTTACACATTGTAGTATATGCAGCAGAGAGGAAACGTTTGACGCGAAAGTCAGTGATTGTGGGTCTTTGAGCTATGAGATAAACACGTAAGCACGGTTGTTGTTTGCATCAAATGCTGACATTGAATAAAACCTGTCAAACAGTTCTCCAATACGGCGTGGAAGTAGACGTGAACATCATACAAATTGTCCGAGTTTCACTGTTGGCATTTCTAACACGATTTCTGGCATCCCTATAAGACGAACATTATCTTATCATTTTAATAATAACACGTTTATTTCAATATTCGTCATTATTTCCAAACACAAATGGGTTCGTTTGACATTTGTTGTACCAAGCCGGTTAAAATATCATCTCAATCCATTAGCAGGAATCGATTATGATGCAAGGCATTAATAGAAAACATCAACTGTTGTGCAAAATATAAAGCTGTCAGATGTTATAGTCAATAAAATACAGTAAAAAATAATGTTCAATTCCTACTAACATAAAGTTACCAGAAATCAACGTATTCCATTTTTCGCATATGTAATCATTCTTGAGATCTAAATCATGCAGTATCCCCGTTAAAAGTACAAGATAATGTCCAAGTTATAATTTGCTAAATCTGTACACATTACCTGTCCTGTTGTTATTGCAATCAAGAACACAAAACCATTGACAAAAATTAAAGCAATGCTTCTGTATCAGAGTTGTTATGCCCAGCCATAAAGTTGAACTAAAAGACTTCGAATACGTTTTAGAAAGCTAGCTTATTTGAATGTGTATTTTGTACAACGTTGTATATTACTGTCTATACATAATTATGATAAACTTGTTTCTTGATTTTCGATTGATTTATTAGCCAATAATAGGTCACCTAGTATTGATTTTCTCCCAAATATTGTATAATATTATTACAAATACAAAAAGAGAACCTAATGTACATCGTCTGTCTCGTACCGTGAACAAAGGCTGTGTGATGTCTACGATGTCTCGTAAACTATCACCTCTGATCATTTTCAGATTCATAAGTTAATAACGGAAATTTGTTTTGATGATTTATAATGATAGGCTAATTAAAAGAGACATTGCCGAGTTTAAGACTGATTTGAACTGACTACTGGTGATTATGATATTTAATTGTGTCTGGGTATTCATACCGTAATAATCAATAATAACAATGGTACAGATTCGTCACATTCACGTTAATTTTTTACCATAACAAAACTATTCAGTTTGAAGACAACATGCGAATGTAAATGACATACAATTTTGCAATTTTTAACATGTGTTATGAGAAAACACTAAGCTTAGTTTAGGCTATTGTTTTTCATCTATATTTTGACGGAAATGTATTATATTTACAAATGTATGCATTCAGTAGAAAATGTGTCATTAACACCACTATTCTTGAATAAAGTAGAGCAATGTTTGTGACAATATGCATAGTCATTTCGAGTCATCTGTTTTAATAGTAGAATAAATGTTGGACAAGGTGGAACAACGTGCAACATTTATCGCAAAGATGAAGCCTGCAGCTAAATATTGAAACATGTTGCAAGTTGTTCCGCCTTGTCCAACATTGTTGCAAAAGCGGTCTACACTGTCATACATTTGTTGTCAAACAAGTGGGGACATTTGTCTCGGATTGTTGCACAATGTTTTTGAAAAATGTATGACCATGTAGACGGATTTTTAGAAGTGGGGATAAGCTGCAACAAGCTTCAATGTGTTGCAGGTTCTTCCGCCTTGTCCAACTTTGTTGCAAAAGCGGTCCATAGGGTCATACATTTGTTGTCAAACAAGTGGGGACATTTGTCCCGGATTGTCGCACAATGGTTTTGGACGAATGTATGACCGTGTAGACAGGCCTTAAAGAATGATACTGTAATTTATTCTGTATACCGTGGTGTGTTTCTTTAAATAGCTAGAATAGATTGTTTTTAAACCGACTTTTGACATTTGCTGTGTACATAATCGAGCGATAATGTAACATACTGATCCGTGTTAGATTTGTTAGGTATTGATTAACATTGAAGCTTGGTTAGTATTGTTTATGTATTGACAACTGCACGCGAGCCAGACGCATCGATCTTTGGTGAGTTATGAAAACACAGTGATAAAAGTGCCTATACGACGGACATGAGTGTGATAGTACTAGCATACAGTTAAAATCCAAGAGATTAATGTTTTTTAAACAGTATAATAGCATGCACTGAACAGTAATGATACAGGGTGTTCGCGAAATATGAGTGTAATTTGCCCTGCATGTGTCTCGCGTCATAGTTACACATCAGTTATTTTAGACAGACATCATTTCAGTCAGTGGTACCACGTGTTCGCAAAATGTAAACATATCCTACTATAAGCATTTCAATTGTCTTGAGTTCATACTTCATAAGTCTCTTGCTTAACTCAGATGATGAAAACATACATTACAATAGTACTATAACAACTACAAACCTAGTGAAAACATGCATTACCTTTCTTCTATTTATTGCAATACTGGTTTCTTTGTCTAGTATTGACATATTGTAATTCATGCTACTCTTGTCTTTGTTATTAATTTGTCTGAACGACGTGTAGCCATGCCTAGTGTTACTCACTGGGAGACTCCATGCAGTCCGTATTGAATGAGTTCTATTATTAACTGCTGGAGTCTCATCACCACTAATCAGATATATACAGAGGAGAGTTGTTATCCCATGAAGACTCGGTGCTTATTCCCAGAATGGTAGTAATTCAACATGATGTACATAATGACTGTTCTTTCCTGTCCTGCGACCATTGATCTGATGGTACCTTACATTTCCTAGCGACAATACAATACATTGCCATTCAAATTCAACAAGCTATTTATATAGTCCCAAGTAGGTTTTTCAATGGTTTTGTATATACGTACATCCTCACAAGTACATGTACTTCCCTCCTGGACACGCTGTCAAGTTGCCTCGACTGCCTGACCAGGACGGTAGTTCGTGTTAGTATGAGAGACGAACCCCGCTAGTCATATTTCATAAACAGCAAGGGATATTGTATATGCACTTACCCCCACACACAGGACAGTACATACCATGGCTTTTATTTCATCAATTGTGAACACTGGTCGGTGTAAAGTAGTGCACCTATCCATTGAGCCTTTTAGAGCACTCACTAGATTGGAGCCGGTACTGGGATTAAAAATCGCATGTGCCATGTTTGGTATTCGAACCCAGAACCAACCAGCCTTAATCCCGTTAAGTGAATCACTGCGCCACGGAGACAATGTTTTGACACACTGGTATTTATAGAGTAGGTAAATGGCAATGTATTGAGTTGCTAGGATTAAACTACGATGAAATAGCACAATATAATTACGAATGTACGAAATGTCAGAAAAAGCATCAACATAGCTTTTGTGTATTTAGTTTGGCTCTAAGTAAGTCTGGATGTCATAAAGAATATTCATCAAAATATGGAAATTCTTAAATTGGCGTTATTCGATGGTCAAGAGTCATCTTTGATTTGATAGTCAGGAGAAAACGTGAGAATGAATCTGGTGAATCCTTTTCGGAATTATGAAGTCAATACATGACATTGTCACTAATAGAATATATAAATTATGAAAGGAGATACATAGAGTCAGGAAGCCCATGTTATCAATGCATCTGTACTGAAACGAGTGTCCGGTGTCTTATACGGAACATTTGTGGTTGTGTTTTCTGCCAATTACCCATCGCAATAGTAACGTATTTGTAAAAGTTGAGAACAGCATAACAGACATTGTTACTAACAGAGAGACAATGCATAGGTGAGCACCATCCAGTATTACTCGCCAACATACCTAATAAAGCATGTGAATCCAAACGATTGTTTAGATCAATATAATGGACATTGCCTGTACAGTATTAAAATTGTAGGTGATGCGGAATACGCGCACGCATACCATGGAAACGTTTCGAAGGACGTAATAATTAATAAATAACTCTTATGACAGAATTGGGTAACTTTCGAAATTTGGCCACATCATTCTTTTGACGTTTAAAGGTTTTTTTTTTTTATTTAACGACGCCACTAGAAACACATCGATTATAAATCAGCAGTTATTGACACATGGTCTCAGAGGAAACCCGCTGTCGCCGCTTCATTGGCTACTCTTACCGAAAAACATCAAGGGGTCTTTTATGTGCACTATCCCATAGACAGGATAGCACACACGACGGAATTTGATAAACCAGTCGTGTACCACTGGCTGGAACGGAAAATAGCCCATAAAATGTTTTGCGCTGTGGAGGA
>JAUTCZ010046617.1:0-20287 GCA_032273805.1 Melanodrymia brightae | reverse complement strand
GCGTGCATGCGTGCGTGCATGCGTGTGTGCGTGCGTGCGTGTGTATGTGTGTGTGTATGGTTTGAGGGTGGGGGTGTTTGTGTGTGTGTATTTGTTTGTGTGTGTGTTTGTGTGTGTGCATGTGAGAGTGTGTGCGTGCGTGCGTGTGTATGTGTGTGTGTGTTTGTGTGTATGGTTTGAGGGTGGGGGTGTTTGTGTGCGTGCGTGCGTGTGTTTGTGTGTATGGGTTGAGGGTGTGTGTGTGTGTGCGTGCGTGTGTGCGTGTGTGTGTGTGTTTGTGTGTGTGTATGGTTTGAGGGTGAGGGTGTTCTTCCGAATCAAACTATCCATGGGAAACACTATAATATTATTTGGTTCGCGAAATGTGCACTTTCCAACAGACAGGATAGCACACCCCACGTCCTTTGGTGACCCAGTCGTGGATCACATTATAATAATATTATTGGATCGGGAAATAGCCCAGAGTGTCCTCTGCTGGGAATCTATACTTTTACCTCTGGAACTTCTCCCTTGATGCTTATGTAATCGTGTTTGTATAATCTTAATGGCAATTTTGTTTTGACATGGCCAAATGCGTATGTCTGTAACTTTAATAAATAAAAATGTCATGTAGTAGCCAGAAATATATTACAAATAGCATTAGATGTGTAAGTACGGTGGCACTCGTCTTCAAACTCGGGACTATTAAGATGTACACTAATTATCACAGGTATAAAATCAGTCTTGTCAAATATGGTATTTACATCAGAGACTAGGCAGTTTCTTCTCAGCTAAGAGGTGCCAAGATGATCCATTGTAGGGTGGTAGGAGTTGGGGAAGGCACTGCTGGCGATCATGTGTCAATTATTTAAAATTCAAGGTCTCTCTTGATTCTTTTGAATGTTATTTTAGGAATAGGCATACTATGAACACACTGTCTTGGTTTCCCCTAACCCCATTTCTCCCCACACCGCCTTGGGTTCATGTGAGCCCGATATTGTTACGTTTTTGGCATTGCTTTGGGCTTAAATACTAGGTCAGTGAATCCTAAAATGAAACCTATAAAACTATAGACGTGCTGTTTCCATCTCTGCCCACTCCAACGCCGACTCCTGCCATCAAAACTGTATCCGACACATCTGACTGCTTTGGCTTGACGTGAAACGAGGTAACGTTTGGTCCTGGTTACAGATATCGAAGAATTCACAAAAGCACTTCCGGTAAACATTTGTTTGTCTTAAGGTAATAATTTCGATCACTGCAAAAGGTTTGTAGTCTACGTGATCCATTAGTTATGCGAACTTTGTAATTTAAAATTCCATGAACATAAATATCGAGTTATTTATGCCCGAATAAGCTGGCGATCATTTACCAGCGACGATGATCGATATCTCAAATACCGATATCTCGAATTTATTGTGTTCAACGTCTATAACCATACAACATACAATTTATATGTATTATCATGTATGGTAGTCTTGTAACGCTATTCTTCATAGCTTAGTGACTTCTATTATCAATTATGTGTACATGTACATATATGCACCCCAGTATTTGTACTTTTGCGAGGCACTTAGTGGTTGCATTGTTTTAACCAACTATTTTATGCACTCAATTAACCATCCATTTTTCACTTGATATTTTCATTATGGTCATTAGCATAAAGTGTATGACCATATTAATTCATTTATTGACTCCAGGAATCTTTTCACAGTGTTCTTCTTTACGGCTGTGGCCGTTTTGTTTTATAGGATATCCAAATGTTTCTCTTATTCGAGGAACAGGACGGAATCGAGTTTATTATTTTAATACTCGATTTTTGATTCCCTGAAACGTTATTAGGTTGTGATCCTTTCGTTACTTAGATATCTGCTGAGCTGGGTCGTAACCATGTATCATCATACAGAGTGTCTGCTGATGACGGCCTAAAACGGAAAAGAAATTTTATGTACCAGATAAATTATGTTTGACAAAATTATAGAGAATCCACGTATAAATTCTTTTTTTTCTCATTATTTTCGACTGCAATATTGTTGTATATTATTAAAAATAATTAAAGAGACGAAACTGAATCTGTTTAAAAAAAACTTAAGATGTATTTTATACAACAGAAAATATTACTAAAAGAATAGTTCGTATTGATATTTAGACTTACCTGTGACTGCGTATGTGCATCTTGTAGTTATCAAGCACAGAGTCGTAATCTGTTGAGCAAACAAAACATCACACAAGGCATTATTACATAATTTTCTTTACTTTATTTTTTCAACATGTCTCGCGAATATAAATATATTGCAGATAAGTTATTAATTATACTTTAAACCTAAAACAAGTACAAAACTATAAAGCATATTTGTTTATGGGATGGAGAACCATGGTTATATGTACATGTATATTTTGAGCTCCACCCTCAAAGCCCTGTAATATTTTCAGTTACAAAATTATGCCAAACTTTTATTAGGGTGCCCTTTTCAGGACATGATCCATATACCATTTTACCTTGGTCTCCCAACCGCCACCCTTCCCCAATATTTCCTGGATCTACCCATGATTGTAATACATTATAAATGAAAGTTTAAGGCTTTGGCCATTCATGCTTAAATAAAATATGCTAATCACCCATAGCAGACGACATTCCGCGCATTTTGCCTCGATGACTATCCCAGTCCAGACTTCCAGTTGTGTGCAAACGACCGCGTCGCTAAAATAGAAATATGTAATTATTTTTACATGTACAGTAATTGAATTTTTGCGAATTGGATATTTACGTTGATAAATAGACAATCAATGTCACGAAAATACAAACAGAAACAAAACCTTCACCCATGGAAACAACAAAGAACCACACCCACACGTGGGGACAGTATGAATCTGACATGTAATAATATAACGTAGGACTATAATATAATTGTATCAAGTGTGAGAAAAGTAAAATAAGTAGGCCTACATGTGTTATAATAGAGAATAATACATGAGTGGCCGTTACATGTTATGTATATCATGCAGTTATCTTGTAACTAGTCGTTTAAAAATGAATTCGTTAGATACGTTTATAAACAATGAGTTGCTAGGCAATAATTTAAAGGACACGAGTATATTGTTCTATTTCTTACATACCGGGTACCCTAAAAACAACTTTAAAAAATCGTGGTTTCCAACTACAAATAACTATGGCTCATGACGTGACCTGATTTCAAACAAAATTTAATGTACATAACGGGACATAACCTGATGATAATATTTGTGGCCTGTGGCGGACATCATATAGCAATATCACGCACAAGAGTGTAAAAAATTAAATTCTTACACACTTGTATGTGATATTGCTATATGATAACAATTCGATAAACACTAGTCGTTGTTTTCGGGGTCACTCAGGTTATCCACGGCGTCACTGCTTCATTTGTATTCTTGGATCTAGTTTCAAAGACTGGCGATTAGGATTCTCGCTATGATTTCAGAGCATTATACCCGGTATTATGTACATTGCACGGCAATACACGTACTGGATGAAATCAGGTAATATCTTCAAGGGGGATGGTCATCAAAATAGCGTCTTCCGCCAAAATCTTTTATTAATTTTTATGTCATAATATATAGTGTATACTTTAAACTAGAATAAAATATTACAATCAAATAATGTCAGTAGTACAAAATAAGGGAAATGATAACTTCGGCCATTTTCCGTCTACTAGACTGAAAATGGCCGATATTATTCTTGCAGCTCGAACTCATGAACACATTTTTTATCGTTTTCCTCCAACTTTATTGTCTGCCATAATTATTCAACCTGTGACTTGGAATGTTGTGTAGAGCTATCCCCGTGTTCGTTAAATATCAATTATCTTGCAATTCATTGATTCAAAACGTATCTAACGAGCGAAAGTCTGGACACAATTCAATAAATGAAATCTAAAGGCAACTCATGTATTATTCTCTATTTACGCTATTCTCGAGAACGTGCTACTTTCTGTATTTCCGTGCACCGCGCAGACAATATCTCTGCTGTGCGTGATTTGAGGAATTGTGCACAAAATTAATGTCAATACTATAGTATTTATTTTCCCTGTCATTCTCCCTCTTACAACATACTAACTCTCTTTGCCATGTTACAGGCCCGACGGCCCCGCTGTATAATAAATATACTGTCGTATAACTGGGCTACTTTACTTCCGTGAACACGTCGGTAACAAAGTCATGGTTATCGTCACGCCGTAATATTCTCAGGGCACCATAAGCATGTACATGTAGTGAAGATATTTATTATAGTTTGACTCAATGCGACAACAGTTACTGTTCGCATTCATTTGGACGCAATTTTTCGAATTCAACACGATTTTATTTTACCGATTAACAGTATTATATACCTTAAACACAATAAACATGAATACTATATATACAATAAGACATAATACAAACTGAATTTAATACTCTTTATGTTAAAAAGTAACTTTTATTAATTTTCCTAATGTCGGTTTCGTCTGCGTTATGGGTATTCTGCGCTATGGGAGGGAACAATATGAGATGCATGTTTTGTTTCTCAGTTTTACCAAGGCACATATTGCAAATTATATGATTGGTTGGTGTCTTACATGTATATTGCCAAATGGGGTGATCTCTCTGTCCATCCAAATTGGGCGTGTGAAAAAGTACTTTTTATATATGACATCTCTCTCTTTATCTGTAAACACAAATGCACTCTTGTCATTATGCTGTTTGAAAAATAATAATTGATCTCACAAAACCATCTGTGCAGAAAATAAATACAATATACAATGCTATAGGATCTACATACCTAGGAATCGTAGACCAAACCTGTCTTGTATAAAACACATAGTTTTATTGCGCTTTTTCTTACATTAATAACTCTAGGACTTATAATGGATAGGTAATAATGGATAGGTAATAATGGATGTTTTATGGATCACACTATTTGTTTCATTCCGTATACAGATCTATTTTATTATTTAATCCATTTTGTTATGATATAACCGAACTTGCATTCCTCCCCGATTTGCATTCGCTCTACACCGGGGTAAAAGGAACGTAAGACCGGTTGGAATGCCATTCCGTTAATATCGTAAAATAATTTGTTAAATAATCAAATCAAACTTTACGGAATGAAACGAATAGCCTGATCCATAAAATAAGATATTACCTACTAATTTTAGATTTGATGTAAGAAAAGGCGCAATAAAACTACATTTATGTGATTCATGCAAGTCTTCAAATAGATCACCCAGACTGATGTATGTCTTGCTACGACGTATCCGGTGTTAATGTATACAATAATACAAACAGATTGCCCTAATGGATCAAATATACACCAGTATAATTATTATTACGATCGATGGTAATCGTAATATGTGAGTATATCAGAAGCCACCTTGTTAAAAACTAAGTTTAAGAGTACACGTACACGGCTATATAGTGTGTAGTAAAATGTGTTTCAAGGTTTGGTAAAAAATTCAGTGGAGTTTATAAATGCGTTTGTTTGTTAGTTATAACTTATTTACGTGCTTATATCGAATCAAGGTTCAAGCATGTCTGTCATGATCAGTGTTACTATGATAGAGGAAACCCGCTACTCTTGATGAGTAGCAAGGGACATTTTATATGCACTTTCCCCACAGATAGGACTGTACATACCATGACCTTTGTTATACCAGTTGTGACCACTGGTCGGTGTATGTGGAAGTACACCTACCCATTGAGCCTTGCGGATAACTCCCTCTGGGTTGGAGTCGGTACTGGGATTAAAAATCCCATATGCAATGAATGGGATTCGAACCCAGTACCTACCAGTCTTAAGCCCGACATGTTTAACCACTGTACCACGGAGACCGGTATGCGTTTGTTGCACATGTATACGGAACTAAATCCCGTAATCCTAATGTCTGTAGGCCTATAATTGATATCAATGTGGGCATTGTGGCAATATTAACTAATATTCTGATAAATCTGGATTTAAATGACCTTTAATTTTGTTTACGAGGTAATAATTAATAATTAGTCACCCACTTTGTAAAAATAATTGGCACATGGAATCCTAGCCACGTGTATTTAAAATCCCCGAAGGGTTGACAAAGCTGCCAGTGTTTGTAAACGAGTTGGATGTTAAGACAAATATGATGCATCAGGGATTGTATGGCGATGTTTGTGGGAGTAGATGAACAGGGTTAATAGTTAGTCTGTCAAGCTATGTGCAACTACGATGTATCACGTGTTAATACACAAATCAATTTATCTGCCTTGTCAATCGTATCCAGAAAAAAAAGTAGCAGACGAGAATTTAGATCAAATAAATAATATATTAATATTTTAATTCAAAACAAATAAATAACATATTTGTAATTAATAATGATATCTTTGTAACTGAGAACAATTAAATAATATATTTTCAAATTTAGAGCAATTAAATAATAAATTGTAATTCAGAACCATTAAATAATATAATTATATTTAATTTAGAACAATTAAATTATATACTTTTTAAAATAATATGTTTGTAATTCAGAAAATGTAAATAATAATTATTGTTTAAATTCAGAATAACTCAATAACGTATTTGTAATTAAAAACAATTAAATAATCTGTTTGTAAATCAAAACAAGTGACATATTTGTAATTAATTTTTAATTATTAACAACAAATTTAAAACATTAAACTTACACCTTTTGGTATATTAATGCAATAAATATTTGTTTAATCGATGAAAAACAAACAATTAATAATAAGAAGAATGCAATGTCCATCACATTAAACCCAATTCTTAAGTTTGGTCATGACAATGTTATTTGAATTTTCAAACAAGAATTCAGAAATTGTAACCTGTTTTTGCATTACGCAGCTCCTCGAGAGCTTGTTCCTGTTGCTTCAGTAGCGCCCCCTGCTGCCACTCCAGCTTCTTGTTTGTGTATGGGACATCTGGGAAAATGTTTCGGAATTCTCGTCGGGATTTTTTATCTGAAATTGCAGACATACCGGTATATTATTATTCATACGAAAAAAAAACAATTTTGGATCCCAATATCTGATTATTTTATGTGTGATGGGGTGTCATTAAACATGTATTCATAATATAAGGTCAAATATAAGTATTTTCATTATTATTATTTTATTTATATATATATATATATATATATATATATATTAAAGAGATCGTTATAGGGTGGATTATATTTTGATTAAATGTTTATTGCCATAGTGATTTTAATCAGAAATGCACTTTAGTAATGACATTGTGATACGGAAACGAATTTAGGGCGTTACAAACAATTAATTTTAGTGTCTGCATAATTACCAGTATGGGGTTGATTTAATCATACTTCTATACATTTGTGTTGTTACTAAATAAACCTACATATTGGTACAATAAATTACCTTTGTGTTTCAATGAGGTAAATATATGTACATTGTCTGGGTTCGCATTGTCTGGCGTTGGCGGAGTTTTAGGTAAAGGTCTGGAAATAATAGAAGATAAAACAATGTACCGGTACTTAATTATAGATCATACACAGAAAACTATTGTTTTTACGTTTTCTACAAATAACAGTATTTAAACGATTAATATCTTTATTATCTTGCATTATCTAATTCGTTAATATGAAGTTTAATACATGTAAATACAGTTTTGACTTCAACTTAGGCGTTGTTACATATTTTAACTTTAGTTCTAAACATTTTTATTTAAAAGCTTTGGGGTTGAAATATAAAGTTTGCACACTTCTTTACACCCACTTCTTTACACCCACGCCAAACATAGTTACAACTAAAGGAGGAAAACCAGAGGCGTGTTCAGAGAACAAATATATCGCGAGTACTCGCTAGACTGGTTTTTGTACCAAATATTAAATGATTGTGATATGATAGAACACGATTTGTATCAGTTAAATTACACGCGTTTTCGCGATATATATATCGCATCTCTGAACACGCCTCTGGGTTCTTTGTATTTTGGAAATTTTTGAATACATTATATTTATTTGCAATGTGATGACGGCAAATTGTCATTTGTATGAGAATATAAAAGTTATTTATAGAGAATTGTGTTAATGCTATCAGACACCCTCCTTTGAGTTAGGCCATATACCGGTAATGGTGAAAAGGAAGGAACGTCACACTGAGTGATGTCTCACTTCCGTTAAACCAATCAAATGTTTTCTTTGAACGTTGGTGCCAATCATCATCTGATACTGGTAGGTCTGCTATCCATAAACTAGATTTAGCTGACTCATTCAAACCACAATCAAGTATAACTTAAATTGAAAACAATGACAATGACACGCAAGCATATTTTATAACTTAAAGGGATGTCCAGTCCCGACTTTTAAGACGAGTGCCACCGAACTTACGCGTCTGATGCTATTTGTAACATATGTCTGGCTAATACAGCATTTTTATTACAAAAATTAACATTTACTTTCGTTTTATTGCTTACGTTATCAATACATGTATATGTATATTCAATGCGTTTGTAGTAGCTTAATATAATTATGGTCCTTGAACTTTTTCCTACAATAATTTAGTACGTACTAAATTATGTTATACAAAAGGACACAGTAAGCTACTATAACAGTTTGGATTGTCCAGAAACACATAGGATATACACATATTGATATTGTAAGTGATAATAGGTAAGTAAATGTTAATTTTAATAATAAGAAATGCTCTATTAACCAGACATATCTTACAAATGGCATAAGACGCGCACGTACGGTGGCACTCGTCTTAAAAGTCGGGACTGTAACCTTTAACAAATAACTTACTGAAGTTGTTGCGGTTGTTGCTTTTTAACAACATGAATGTCTACATTTTGTTGTTCAACCTAAAAAAAAGGAGTTAATTCAGTTTAGTAATTGCAACACACATGGTTTTCAAACGTATGAGTTCATAATGAAAAATGATATGTGTCTCCAATCTTTCCCATAAATCATATATCGGCCAGTGCATTTATAATGAAAATTTGATAATAAGCATAGCAATCAGCGTCGGCCCCAGAACATATTTTAGAGGGCTGGACCGATAGATAGACAGATATTTATTTCACTCAAGGCCACCAGCCGGTGGCATCAGAGGATAAACATATATACATTGTAATTAACATAAATAGATATACACACATGCGTCAAGAGTAGCCTACTAGTCATAAAATGGATATAATAATAGTAGTATATAATACAGTATATGTATATAGTATTATTCATAAATAAATAAATACACGTTTTAAAACAAAGCAGAACACTAAGCTGAATAGTGGGTTTTCAGAAGTTGTTGTTTATAGTTTTCATACAGTCGTAAGGTTTTCTTTAATATACTGACAGTGACACGTTTGCAGTTAGTTCTTTGTGTAATTACATTAGGTCTAACTGTATAATATTTTCAAGTCCAAGAAACATATTCGCCTTGATGTGATTTTATGTTAACATCTTCCTTATCGCTATATCTGCATCATATTTTTCTCAATTTCTCATCTATTTCTGACCACCCCTACCCTTGCCCCAAACCCTCCATAAAGACTCCCTCCATCATTTACTCCCTCTCTCTACATCGGCCTTTCATTCCATCCATTTATCCTTCCCTCCAACTGTCTCGCTCTATTCACATAGCCATCACTCTCTCCGCCTTGTTATCTCCATCTCGCTCATCTGTGTCTGTCTGTCTGTCAGTATCTGTCTGTCAGTATCTGTCTGTCAGTATCTGTCTGTCTGTCTGTCAGTATCTGTTTGTCTGTCTGTCAGTATCTGTCTGTCTGTCTGTCTATCTATCTATCTATGTCTGTCTCTTTCTCTGTCTGTTTCTGTCTGTGTGTCTCTCTCTCTGTATTTCTGTTCCCACCCTTCCCCTCCTCTCCCCTTCCCTCGATATATAGCCTACTGTGTTGGATCTGTGAGGGTCGTGTAGTGCGCGACAACTCACCGGTCTCCTGTTCATGAGCAGCTCCTCTATGAGACGTCGTTCATCTCGGAGTCGCCTTCTGTACAGGTCCATGTCATCCAGCAGCTTGTTTCTGTGACCTGCAGGTCAACACATTATTAACTATAGCTTTATTGACTTTCACGATATAGAACACTGTAAATGTCAAATAAAATGTTCTTTTGTCCAGAAGACATACTATAGAATTGCGATTAACTAAAATATTTATGGAAGTGCATGCATACTACGGAAGACTCTTTATTTAAATACGTTATGTGTACTTACTCTGAGGTCGCACCACAATAGGTATACTCTGAGGCTGAAACGAAATGAATGTCTTTGAAGAGAACATCATATTCACAATGTTACGTTCTACAATAGCAACTATAATATTAGTTTGAAATTTTGTAATAAAAAATATATATTTAATTACTATTTCTAGTCGCAATTATAATATTGTATTATTGTGACATTTCGTGTAATTTATTCCAATTTATATCTACGTAAATAGTAATGCATGTTGTATATAATTATACATACACGTATATAATTAAACAATTATTTTCATTACCAATGCCACAAATACACGAACACAGAGTGAGAATTGTAAAAAAAACCGGAGACGTGAATATTTGTGGGAGGGTGGAGGGGTGGGGGGGGGGGGGGAGTGAGTGGAACGGGTCTCCCTGGGATTTGCTAATATACTGCATCTGTCTCTGCACTATTCCTACCCGTTCTCGATGCCTCAATCTCCACATCCGTTCCCACTCGTATCGTTGTCTCTCCATTTCCCGTCTTCGCGCTTCCGACTCCATTCTCATTTGTTCTAGTCTTCGCTGACCCTTCATGGTGAACATTAACACAGGGTTTACATGTATTATACACTTATAACTCCATACAGGTGTATAGTTATAGACATTCTTAATACCATCATATTGCAGTGTCTATATTGTGTTGCGTTTTGAAAACCATTGTATCAAAACACGTGTATTACAACCATGCACAATATTTGCCGATAGGAAGATGGAAAAGAACATTAGTTTGAAACACACTATAGAGAGATGCTTTTGTTATGCAAATAGCTTTCGGTATTTATAGCAAGACTTGCGTGCATTCAAAACATACAGAGATTTTTATAAAATTGAAATAAGTCAACTTCGCGTGTTTTAGCTGATGAATTGTATATGGAATCTGTCGGGGTTTGGGTTTGTTTTCACTTGTATGTAAAGAAAACAAGTATTGAATAGGAATTAAGCGTAACATTTGCCAAAAAACTTAGGGTCTAAACAACTGAACAGGACTATAGTATTAGATAAATGCATATTTTTGTTTGAAAACAAACATTTAATACTCCAACCCCTCCGATGTTCAAGTGCTTGAATCTTAATTGGCGATATAGAAAATAACTTACGAGTAATTACAGAGTGAAATTAATGTTGTCAGTCCCGAGCTTTAATTAATACCCGAGGGACAGGTAATCTGTAATTCCGAATATCAAGTAGGATATTGTATTTATTACCAATAGGCCTATAGACATGGAAGTTTGAAGAGACGTCAGAAGATTTCAGCAACTGTCAACATGCAATCTATGTCAGTGTTAGTGACTACTCTGTTGAAATTGACGAAGGTCATGAAGTTCAAGAAAAATGCTATATTTACCAAGGAGATTATAGACAAGATAATACCCTCTATATACTTGTTTTATATGTGTAATAAAAGAACATAAGCCTACGATGTCTAGATCATACCATGCAGACAAATGGCAAACCATGTGTGTACATGACATTGTATTCTCCATAACAACGGTTTTACATAAATAGCACAACTGTATACTTCTAAATACTGGTCGTGTAACACCATACAGACAAATTGCAAACCATGTGTGTATATTTATTCTTTATCACAATTGTTTTACATAAATAGCACAACTGTTAGCACCTCTAGATACTGGTCGCGTGTTGCCATAATAATTATTATAGACAAAATTAATGGCAAACCATGTGTGTATATGTATTCTTCATAACAACGGTTATTACAACTGTACGTACCTGTAGGTCCTGATCACGTAATACCATACAGACAAATAGCAAACCATGTGTGTACATGTATTCTTCACAACAACTGTACGTACCTCTAGGTCCTGGTCGCGTAATCGTTTCTGACCATCATCCAGTTCTTTCTGTAACCTTCGTTTGTACTCGTCGTTTTCACGCTCCATACGCGCTCGCAGTTTGTCTTGGTCAAGCTGCAATACAGAGTGATTGTGTAAGTCATTTGTAGGTCAGTATTTTGCATCTTAATTATGAAGTCAGTTACAACGACCATGAACTGTGTTAATATCATTATCATATGTCATATTATCCATCCCAGAGAATCTGAGAGTATAGCAATGATTTATTAAGAATTTGAGAATATAGCAATGATTTATTAAGAATCTGAGAATATAGCAATGATTTATTAAGAATCTGAGAGTATAGCAATGATTTATTAAGAAGAAAAAAATCAATGCAGTGACATGTTTACATGTAAACGTTAAAACACAGACGCAAAAGAAGTAAACAATGAATTGTAAAACAAGAATAATAACAAAGTATCGACAATGACTTTGGTTTTTCATATAGACTTTGCATGTGCTAGGTTAGAAAAGTTTATATATATATGTCAAAATATTTAGAAAAAAGAAATGCACGTAATATCAAAAGTTAATGAAAGTAATTGTCAAGGAATTTGGTTCGTGAATGGGTATTATAATATGTGACATCAGAAATTGTCCAAGCAATTACACGAACAAATAGAAAACAACACCCATTTCAAAGTTGTAATGCAAACAACTTGGGAGTTTTTGGATTAGAGATGTACTAAATTAAGATTCCAATATGGATACATGTATTTTGGAATTGATTTGGTATACGACAATATTTATTGCCAGACTGGCAAAAAAAATAACCCTTTACCCGTATCTTACTAAAATAACTATAATTATACATGTACATCGATCACAGACAATGGATGTTATTATATATGGTAAGGAGGAGCAGACACATGCACGAGTTGAAAATGTTAGTATTATAGTTAGTTATAACTGATTCATCTGCGTATATTCAATTGAGGTTTAAGCACGCTCATCTGCCTCGACTGTCTGTCCAGAACAAAAGTTAGTGTTAGTATGAGAGAGGAAAAACCGCTACTTCTATTTGTTAAGCAGCAAGAGATCTTTTATATGCACTTTCCCCACAGACAGGACATAGTAGTCGGACACTGGTCGGTGTAAGTGGTGTACACCTACCCACTGAGACTTGCAAAACTCTCACCAGGGTTGAAGACGATGCTGCGATTTAAAATCCAATTGCCTCGAACGGGATTTGAAACCAGTACCTACCAGTCTTGAGCCCGGTGATCTAACCAACACCACGGAGACCGATGATTTGCAAATACAGTATAATTATGAGTTATATATAAACAAGCAGTTATACATAATATTGTTTGTTAGTTGTGTGCATTGTGGACACAAGTTGTAAACATGCGGTTACGAAACAGGATGGTTGTGAACGCCACACATGCATTAACATGTAGTACAATGCAAGACATGAAGATAACGTGCATTAGCCTAGCTTGTGTCACACCATTCCAAGTCCAACACACGAGTTACCTGGTCGCTAAAGGCATCCAACTTAGAATCAGCAGATCTATTCTTTATGCTAGTTTTCTGTATACAAAAAGAGAATTGGTTATATCAAGCACTAATTAGATGAAATTATGTATTGCTGTATTGCCTATACTATACAGTAACATTCATAATCAACTATAGTCTATAGTTCATCCTGCTATAATTAATGTATACGTTTTGAAAGCCAATCAAGTCATCGTCAAGGTTCAAGCACATATGTCATGGTCACGCAGTCCGGCGGCCTCGATCGCCTGTCCAGGACAGAAGTTAGTGTTAGTATGATAGAGGAAACCCGCCACTCTTGATGAGTAGCAAGGGATCTTTTATGTGCACTTTCCCACAGACAGGACTGTACATACCACGGGCTTTGTTGAACCAGTTGTGGACACTGGTCGGTGTAAATGGCAGTACACCTACCCACTGAGCCTTGCGGAGCACTCGCTCTGGGTTGGAGTCGGTACTGGGATTAAAAATGCCATATGCCACGAATGTGATTCGAACCCAGTATCTACCAGTTTCAAACATGGCGCGTTAACCGCTGCGCCACGGAGACCGGTGGTAGGTGGAGACGTTTAACCTAATTATTGTTTAAAACCGCTTGCACCCAACTCGACCTCTCCACCACATTTACCAGGCTGACCAACTATCCGGAATTTTCCGAAAAATCCGGAAATTTCAACCCATATCCGGAAATCCGGAATGTTTTTCAAAATCTATACAAAAAAGATCTCTGATCTGGAATCAAAATATTGTGTGCTAATTTCTTCAACGTGAATAAGGCGTTGCTTCTTCTATACAATTAGATGGCGTGTCTGTATTTTCTCATCACGCAGCCGACCTATTTTAGTTCGTTACAGACCCAGGCAGTGTACCCGACTGCACGTTCATGGCAATCTAGTATTTATATTAGCCTTTGATTGGTATACACATTGCACCAGTGTTAGATAGAAAACAAGTTATGAACATACAAGCCGACATGAATAGCAAAAGGAAGTAAGTGACGTCATCAATATTTCGAGTTATCAATGAAAACGTTGTATTCGTTTAGTACTCTTTGCACACAGACCACAAATAATTATTTAGAGTTATATATTACCATATCGTGCAGTTGGAAAGCAATTGCGATACGTTTAGAGCAACTGTACATACTTCCTGATACCAATGAGCCAAACAAAGTGTAATTCGTGAAACATGTTACTTGCTTCATTTTGCCATGGCAGGGCAGAATATATGTATATCACGAGCAAGACCAGACGTCATATTTCGGATAAATGTTAAATTACACAGCACAGGCAATAATTATTATGATTGTCACAAGAATGTAGCAGACATATTGCAGTATTTATGGAAGCCAATCAATTCATTAGACATTAATTTAGAGTATTATTCATATTCTAAAGACACACCAACCGTCAGATGTGTGTCAGAGCTCTTAAATACTTCAAATGCATCGGGTTACTTTTTCTAGTCCGGCGTGATTCACTCTCGCTGTTTCTGTTTTCAGAGGACCACAATACAAAAATATTACTTGCTTAGGTTTCATTGCACTCCGAGAGACGTGTTTGGGGCAGTCGTAACACACTGCAACGACGTTGAGATTGGGAGAGAAAATTGTGGGGGTGGGGACGCTGGGAGCGGATCCGGGGGCAGCATGGGGGTAGGACCATGGGTGTGGGAGTCTGGATGGGAAACCTTGGGGGGGGGGGGGTACCCTGGGGGTGGAGGTACCCTGGGGGTGGACCTTCGGGTGGGGTGGGGGACCGTCAGTTTCTTCGGGGACCCTTGGGGGTGGGGACCGTGGTGGGGTGGGGTGGGGTGACAGAAACATTAACAAGTTTGACCAATGGATGGGTACACGTTATTCAAACAAAGTACTTGATGTAGGATTTGGGGTCTTCCCTAAGAACATTTTTGACATTTAAATTAATTTTGGATACTTTGACAACAATTATTCGGACATTATGGCGGCTTATTTGGATATGCACATCTTTCTAACGGAATTAAGGGTTGTTTCCCCCAGACCATTTTTTGAATTGTAGATGCTTTAAAATGCGTCCTCGTGCATTCTAGGTGCCTGTTAAAAGATCAAAGTTCGGTGACATCCGTTTTAAACTCGGAAACATTCTTTAATATTTACTTCTGCCTACAATAAGTTGTATCATAAGCTACTACAAACGTATTAGATATACAGATATAGATATTCTAAGCACTAAAATATAAATAAATTGTAAGTTTAATAATTAAAAAAGCACTAAGTATGTGGAAATATGTTACAATAGAAAAGGTGCGCGAATTCGTTGGCATCCGTCTAAAATTCATGAATGCCCGTTTAATAAAGACTACATAATCACTCATCCTACATTATTCCGAACTTTGTTATCTCGAACATCATGGATATCTCGAAGGAGTATGTATGTCTGTATAAATTGGCTATTGTTCACGAGTGATTATCATGTTTATCTTGAATCTATTTACTTGGTCTCTTCAAATTCAATATACCTATATAGAGAAGTGTGGCTGTACCTAGTGTTGAACATGCGCAAGTAAACACTATATAGTCTATTATAACAGCTTTGTATATGCTGACGTGTTTCAGATTGATGATAGATTCATGTGCGGTATTTGGTTGCAGTTTTAGCTCATAGCACATTATATTATTTATCGTACTTACCAGATTCACTCTACTTGTTAATATTTCTGAAACAGAATTGTAAAATACAAATTATTTAGGTTAGTTGTGGTATTTCTCTCAGGAATGTATTAGGTTATTCAGCAGCTGTGTACGTTAGGAAAGAGATGAATGGAGAAGGGAGAAAGAAATTGAGATTCATGCATACTCTCCTGGGTACGCAATCAAGCAGGACGAATAACCTGTCAAGAACTGAATATTAGTATATGACATTCAGCTGCATGCTGTCATTAATCTCTAAGCGACCACGAATTGGAAGCGTGATATATCATTTAATGGATTATAAAATCATTAAAAAACATCATTTTTCAGATTTTAACTACGGCAGTTTGTTATAAAGATGGTTTACAGCTGTTGATTTGTCACTGCATTTACCGTGAACACGCCAAACAACCATTACAGGGTTTATTTTTATCATCATTATCGGCGGGATTTATATTACTAAGCTTGGTACAATAAGCATACGATTACAAAATGTTCTCCTTTTTTTTTGGGTTACAATTGAGTGGAATGCGAGATCGGGTATCCAAGCTACACTAACTCCGTGTATAATTATTTTATGATGTCTCTAGTTTACGAATGCAGGCATTTATGAATAATATGAAATGTACATTTTCACAAAACAATGCCACTAAAAAAATTGTATTCGCTCATTTCAATATTAAGTAGATATAAAACGAAACTTTACCTGTTTGGAAGGGAATATACCTCGGGACTGCCCTGTAAAACAAAATAATGGCGATATTCTTTCATAATATGTAATTTAATTGTTATACCAATAATTTAGTACGTACTAACTTATTTTAGACAAAAGCTACTATAACAATAATATTTGGATGCCCAGAAACACATAATATACACTTGTATATTGATATTGTATTAATATATTAAGTAAATGTTAATTTTTATCATAAGAAATGCTCTATTAGCCAGAAATATTTTGCAAATGGCATAATCGGCGCACGGTGGCACTCGTCTTAAAAGTCGGGACTGTCCCTTTAAAATTAATATGCACACAAAATTTTACAGTAAAATATGGTCATTTACTTTAGTAGAACATTTAGGGAGACCTTAACAGGTTACACGATTAAATAAGCAGAATGTAAACAATAACGAAGTGTATCCCAATCATGGTTTCATACTTTCTATCAATAAACCCCATCATCCTTTGCGGTGATTAAAACAAGATGGAAGTCGTATGGAAACGCAATGGAGAATCAGAAGAAAAGTGTGTAAGTTTATGTTTAGTAACCGACTCCTGGTTACACACATGTATTTTTGTGTGTGTATACATTTACAAATCATTATTTTCCTGTTAACTATGCTAACTATTTTTTGTGCGATTTATTTATTTGCAGTTGTATATCACAGATACATATTAAAATAGCAAACTATAGCACTTACAACTATGAGACTGTAACTTTAAAGTCAACATTTACTTAAAATTTATTACTTACTATATTAATATAAATTATGTATATCCAATGCGTTTGAAATAGCTTAGTATGGTACTTAGACGCTTATCTCCAATAATTTAGTACGATACAAATTATGTTAACCAAAACTACAACTTAAGCTACTGTAATAATTTGGATGACCAGAAACATATAGGATATACATATATTGTTATTGTATGCAATACAATGTAAACACATGTTAATTTTAATAATAAGAAATGCTCTATTAGCCAGGAACAAATAGCATTAGATGCGCAGATACGGTGACATCCATGCTCAAACTCGGGAGTGTGCCTTTAAAGTTTCGGCCTGGCTTTGTATGGTTTGTTTTCACTATCCACCAAGGAATACTGACGAACCGAAAGGTATAATTTGTTCAAGTTAAGTTTAACGTTGTAAACATCTTCTCTGACATTTGATTTTTAATCACCAACATTAAACAAAATGACTGATGAGATTGCTTTTTTAGGACCACTCGGTCAATATGGCTATATAAACTAATAGCTGCTTACGATTCTATCAAACGATAAATTATATGTACATGTATTACATTCGACTATCGTTTATTTTGGAAACATTCAAGTAGGAAATGATGTTTCATGGTAGATCATTGGAGGCTATTTCTAGATACGACATTTAGTTATTCATTTTTACCTTTTATTTATTGGTCATGTAATCATTTTGAACAATAAAAAATATTTAGGATTAAATAATGATGCTAATTGTCATATCGAAGTCGACAATGGGAATGCGCAACAGTAATACTTGAAGTATGCTAGCTAATAATGTCTTTTTATTTGCTTATTATCATTTTGTATGGTCTCAGAACATTTTAATTACATAGTAACTTACTAATGTTAGCGTGACCAGTGCTGTAGAGCATTACAATTACAATACTGCAAATCACAATACACCTTTACGAACAGATGATAAAGACATGTATTTACATATACATGTACAAACATAACATGTGTGTAAAGAAACAAGTCTGCAGTATATTTGTGAATTCTTAGATAATTATATAATTGACCAGAGATAGAAACCAATAACGGTAATAATGACCGTTACTTCTCCATCGTTCTCCATCGACAGTAGTTTACTATTCGATGAAAAGCTTGAACACGTTTGTAAGTACATGTACATGTATTTATTAAAGCCACAATGCCTAGTTTTGTACGTATGCCGTGTGCTTGCCAATCTTATGCTATTTGTAACATACATGTATTTCTGGCTCACGGAGCATATTTTATTATTAAAATTACCTGTTACTTTTTGAAAGCGCGTAAACCTTCATTATATATAATCAATTTAATAAGTTAAAATAAGTGTCTTTCTTGTCGTATATCTTGATTTAATACTCGTGAATGTGTTTGTGAACTTATTAGTGTTTCTGTTAGAACATGGACATTTATGTACATCAGTGACGGGGACAATAATATATAACTTTAAAAACATATATGAATTTAAACAGTTACTTACATCTTATTGCTGACAAAATGAATGTTTATCTAACGCGTTTGTAGCAATTTAATATGGTCCTTGGTCTTTTGTATACAATAATTTGTCACGAGAAAAAATATTTTAGACAAAAGTACATTTGGATAGCCAGAAATGCATGTACATATATTGATATTGTAAGCAATAAGATGTAAAACAATCTTAATTTTAATAACAAGAATTACTGCATTAACTAGAAATATGTTGCAAGTAGAATTAGATGCCAAAGCACGGTGGCACTCGTCTTAACACTAGGCATTGTCTTTAAATAGTGTCTTTAAAAAGCACATTGTCTTTTACTAGTGTACAACTCACGGTTCGATTGCTGGCGCCTGAATAATGATTGGACGCTGTTCGTACTGGGGTATGGGTTGCAGTGGCGCCACCAATGGTACACTGGGACCTGCAACGAGTCATAATTATTATTGAAGAGTATTGCCACTTTTCAATAACTAAGTTTACGCTCTTTATGAATGCAAAACACAACCATAAGCATATACTTATACAATCACAGACATAATATTATGCCACCACCATATGCAGCTTTCAATTCAAAGTCTGCAAATTTAGCCTGCACAAATATGGTTCGAGAATTTGAAATACAGTAAGTTATATAAATGATCATCTAGTCCTTTGTTACCATGGGTACCGCAAAGTCAAAAGTTAGTAGTTATACATTATGTAGGTCATATGGGTGCGCGAAATATAAACAACCATTCAAACAAAATCTCCTAACCTGTCGTGAAAGAACTCTCTGGCGAAGTCAGAGGTTGTGCCCATGACAGGAGTGCTTGAACAGTTTTCTGATGGAAGCACACCAACAATGACCCAACCCAACCCTAAATCTCCAGATTTACATGTTAGGTAAAACTTTTTAAAGTACAATGTCATACTACCTATGAGTATGATTAAACTATTGTGAATGGCTTTATCAGTTACTAAGAACCAAACTTTGCACTAGATATAATTATGTTCCCATAATAATAATGTTACTAAAGTCTTCGTAACAACATTTGTAGTATGGTTTTCGTAGATAACTTTAGTTTCGTTTAACGTAGAGAAAAAAGGTAAACATTTTTGAAA
>JAUTCZ010046606.1:0-11854 GCA_032273805.1 Melanodrymia brightae | reverse complement strand
TTCGTTTCTCTCATTTTATTCTCTAATTAAATCATGGCGAACGGTGCTCCGTTCGCGTCATTAGAGATCGAGGTAACATCCAGGCAACCTGAACGACCGTTCGCCTCCTATTCTCAGGCCTGTATACAGTTGATCAATAGGCAATTACATACAGGCCTAGGGGGAAAATGTTGACACTGTTGAGAATATTGAATACAGATAGGTGATATGTGCATTCACAATTAGCAGAAAAATATACCAGTTGATAATATTGTATATACATGATTTCTCATTTAAATAGGTTTCATTTCATATATGATGTATTCCATCAGATATATAGACCCTGGCACCAACACTGTTAACCTTAACCCCTTTGGCATATACAATAATGAAATATGTTCCAATCAAGTCCAGAATCGATCTGTATGCTTCCAGTCAAAGTGATCCTATATGGCCTGGAACAATTTGACATAGGAACATATTATCACTCAACACGATAATGTACACAGATGGACATTACAGTAACACAAAGTACAACTTGAAGACCAACATTTCAATAATCCCTGATCGTTCATCAGATAAGAAATTTGTTGTCAGTAAACAATCGAAAAAGTTTACGCCTTTGAGCTGATGTTAAATAAAAGTTAGTCTTAGATGCAGCTGAAAATAATAGAAAAACATTCAACATTAATGTCTCAGTATTGGAATTGAAGGGTTTTATCTAAATTCTTGTCAAATGTAGAAATTGTTTCACAGATGAAATCAATATAAAGCAATTGAAATGATTGGGCATCTGAGAGTTGAGCAGGAAGGAGAAGAATGCGAGCTGTGATGGCCAGATTGAGAGCATTATTTTAGGCTGGATTTCAAGGTCTATGTAAATATTTCGCACCCGTGCCAAGTTTACTGTCCTGAAGTGTTAGAGAACTTTCATTCTATTTCCTTCAAGTTAATAGGCCATCAGTCAGTCCAGTAGTTAAGACTTGTCACTCAACTTGTCATTAATTTCATTCTTCACATCACCAAACTTTTCTTTGGCAGACCAATTTTCTTACTATTCTATACATGAATTTGTTGGTGTTAACAGAAATGTTCTTTTGTTACCCATCTCGGACAGATGATTTTCACAAATAATCAGCTAAAAACAATATAGCATAATATTTTAGACAAGTGTTCACTGATCATGATTGATAGTTAGTTCTGCACTGCATTCATGATCTTCATGATGGAATTGTTGGCATGTCTACTTGTACTTGCCAAAACGGTCTTATATTCAATCAAAACCCTATTACAGGGATCTTACAACAAAGAGTCCACACCAAATTCTAGGATAGTTCAAGGATATTTAAGGTCTCATTGCAGAAATTCCAGGTCATTATGATGATCAACCAATGACTTTATTTTGGTAACATCATGACATCGCCCTCCAGTTCAAATCTCTCTGCATTCAAGTCTGATAGCGCCCCCCCGGGCTTCAAGATAAACATTTGTTAATCATGGACTAACAAAATAATTAGAAGGATTTTTGAAATGTCTATATCAATTAGGTAGAATTGCAGGACTTCATAGGTATTTTCATTATGTGACAACTAAGAATGTTTAGACGAGGAAAATAAGTTAAAATTCAGAACATTCAAAGAACAATGTAATACAAATTTTAAATTGTCTAGTACAAATGTCTTATTCTTTACACTAACTTCCATATAAAGTATGCTGTACAGATACATATCTGGAAGTAATTAGCACCTGTACTGAAACAAAATACCACCATGCAGCTGATGACGCTGGTAATTACGTACAGATGCTCACATTCATACTAGATATAGATGTACAATGGGAACACCCAAGGAAATCCTTATTTGGACTATAAAATTACATGCCGGGTAATGACCTATCGTTATTTATTCTGTACTGATTTGACTGATTGTATGGAATATTTGTTATTTTCAAGAGTTCTTTAAATAAAATTAAAGCAGATTGTCTACATGCACTCTTTCAGACCCCATGCCTATAAAGTTTTTAGCCACTTAGCCATAGAGTATAGATTCTACCACCATGACAACATCATATAACTAACACATGTAGTTAGAGTACAGACAACCTTCCCACCCACGATAGCACATATAACGCACAGCCATTGATGCACGCCAGTCATGAAATCATCGACAATTCGAGATTACATGCATTAACAATTAATACTACATATGTGTAGAATTACACATGTAACTGAGCAGCGGAGAAAGAGAGAGTTCTGAAAACTGAATTCACTTTCACTAATGATGTGAATCAGTGAATGACCATGCAATGCAGTCAGTCCCTTGTTTTATTCTCTCATTGAAACACAGCATTCTTCCATGAACGAAGGATCGAGCGAGTCCCTACATGAATATTCCAAATGAATATGCTGATGTTCAGCCATGGGGAGCAAACAAAGTTCCAACTCTAAACAAACATGGTCAGCTAGAGGTTTTTGGCAGGAAATGACCAGTTGCTAGCACTGGTCAAGGCATTACATTAGGTAAATTGTTAGCATACTAGTACATGCTGTTTGGCCCTTTAACATTATAATGTTCTGAGAAACACTTGATTTTGTTTTTCTACTATTTAAAAATAGTATGTGTTCCTTCAATGTTATGCTCTAAAAGAATAAAATGTGTTGATCATTTGTTTTCATATCCATGTTGGGAGAGAAATTTTGGGAATAAATAGTTGTGTACGTGTATTAGAATGCCACATTTACTTTGTATATTTTATTATTACAAATGTATAGATTAGGTCACCCAATGTGTTCAGACTTACATTGTACTAGGCCATGAAGAGATCAATACATTATACATGCGTGTGTGTTTCTTACTACAGTACTTGTAAAGCTAAAGCTAAAGAGCCGATAAACACATAAAACAGTCATTTGACAAGTTCATGTTACTTTCTTACCAGTGTTTCAATTTGCCATCTCAATTTTGGGTTCTTAACTGGGTTTTAATTTGCCATCTCAAGATGTTTAATAACTGATTTTACATAAATTTGCCATCCCAAGCTTCATGTGCGACCATACTCCAGGGTTTACATATGCTCTCCGTACTCCAGGGTTTACATATGCTCTCCCCGTGAAGAGAACTCCTGAGAGAAAACACTGGACAGCTCTGTAGGATGCAAATGACCCATGCAGATCAATGCAGATTGACATAATTCCAAAGTAATGAATGTTGAGGGAATTGATAAGGTGCAGACAATCTCAGCCAGAACTCTGTGCTAATTGTGGACCTACAGCAGATTTCATCAACAGAGGAATTCTCCCAACAACCAATGTGTTTAACAGGTATATCACAAATGTGGAGCCGCATGAGAAAACCAATTAGTATCAAAGGTTGACAGTGAATTAAAGTCGGTACCAGAGAGAACACAATTATAGATTTGTTTATATCATGGCGATAACTGACAGATATTTGTTATAACAAAATTAAATTCAGACTTAAAAGACTGCAATGTTTTTCACTATTCAAGAAACTGCAAGGAGACATTCTCATAGGCAGGACACAAAACCTACATACAGAGGATACTCCCCAAGTCTCTTGTGATATCATCATTTATCAGTACGAGTTGATAAACATATTTTATACTTTTATGAACAAGTGCTGATGATTTATGATATCACAAGACACAAGGGTAGTATTTTTTTATCATTCGTTATCATTATGTCTAATTAGGATGATTATTAACGGAAAGTCAATAGAAATGAACACCTTCAATGGTTGGTTCAATGGCATGATGTCATAGCAGTTGCGAGAACATTATGATGTCATGTACATGTATAGAACTACATTGTAGTTAAAGCCGAGACTGCTGTACAGACTGATTCCCTTTAAGTTGGTAAAAGTGCATCTATACACATAGCTGTAGCCGAGAATGTTGTAAAGGCCAGCTACAAATCAACCTACTGCCATTAGTTTCATCTCAAAGAAAGATGATATTTAGCAATATATTGATCACCAATTGTCACATCCAAACAAGAAACCTATAAAGGATCTACTTTAAGTTCTCTATCCGTACTTATTACAACTAGAGGCCATTCAATATGGATTTTTCACATCAAATGTAAAAGTTCACTCAAACAATTGCACACTTGTGTACAAATGCCAGTCACTTATGGTATGTCCAGTTTGTCCACTCAACAGATTACCTGCGATATTCACCATATCATTAGGTTGGCCTTGAAAGAATACGTAGTCTGCCCAAACGAGACACTCCCCTTTCAAAGCTACATGTACATGTAGGTTGCTGGGTACATTATGTGTGTGTATTAGTGTGGAGTGAGATCAGTGGTTAGAGCATCCACCTCAGCACAGACATCAAACTATACATTCACTAATGTCGGACAAGATTTAGTGCTTTATTATAGTTAAAAAGGCTGGAACACATTGATTATTAATCAGCGTTTATTGGATGTCTAACGCATGGTTATATCGATTTGGTCATAAAGGAAACCTACTGCCACCACATAGGCTACTCTTCTTTGAATAACAGCAAGGGATATTTTATGTGCAATTTCTCACAGAGACAACAGCACACACCATGGCCTTTGATGGACCAGTCGTGGATTACTGGTTAGAATGAGAAATCACCCAACAGGTCCACTGAGGATCGACCTGCTGACCTATCGAACATCAGGCGGACGCTCTACTGCTGAGCTACGCCTTGCTCTCATAGTGAGTCAGGTGATCAGTGTTAATGTTATATTGGTCTGCACAAGGAAACTGTTTCACATTTAGATTCCAAACTACCTGTCTGACAGAGACAGATCCATACATGTAGTGCTGCTGGTATGTTATTGAACAAACCATCATTTATAGCATCAACAGAATAATTATTATGCTAATCTGGTAGTCGATGCCCTACAGACACTGTGCACCTCAAATATTTATATACTTCGTGACATGGACAAAAGATTTTCACGTGAGTGAGTACAGGCTAAAACAAACAAGTACATGTATCTGGTGCAGATGACTAATGCACAGTATATAAGTACACTACAAGTATGTACAAATGTAGCATCATGCGCAGCTCAAGAGCATACAAAATGAGTCTCTTTTTGACACCTGCATGTATGGTATGACTCAATCTCTTCTGTTTATAAAAAATAATGTTTAAGTTGGTTTGCAACTTAATAACAGCAAGTGATCTGTTATTATGTACTATCCCACATACAGGATAGTACATACCATTGATTTACCAGTTGTAATTTATTGCAGGTTGCATCTTTCCATTAAACATTTTGGTACTCACGCTGAGATACTCAGATTATATATCCAATATATTGATTGACTTTCTAAGGCAATAAAAAATGAGTACCAAAAACCTATCATTACCAATAATAAAACTTTTCAAACCAATTTTCACAAAAATG
Source organism: Melanodrymia brightae (assembly GCA_032273805.1). Taxonomy (NCBI): domain Eukaryota; kingdom Metazoa; phylum Mollusca; class Gastropoda; order Neomphalida; family Peltospiridae; genus Melanodrymia; species Melanodrymia brightae. Next base: position 6,471 of record JAUTCZ010046606.1, on the reverse strand, counting down.
GTTCCATCGTTTCAAGGACTTGAGCCTGTCGTCACTATAGGCATGCATGAACTTTAAGAGTAAATATGCAAGACAATATGCTGCGAACATGTTAAAATTGTGTGCAAGTCGATCAGGTATTTAAAATAGCATTTAAGATCACTTCCATTATCAACCACAGACAAAAAATGGAAGACCGTAAACAATATATCATAATAAATCATACTAATACAGCCACTGCTTGGCATTCTGCCAATTAATTACATGCTACTCTTTAGCTTTAAATTAATGATGTACTTGAACAATACGAAACACAAGATACTTGTACAACATTTCCACTCTTGCTTTAACTAAACATCAGAGCTCTACATCATCATTATAATTCTATAGATTCTATACAAGACAAAACTTTACAACTGTGTCCAAAATAGGAGTGATTTATTTATGAAGCAAAAGTACATATTTAAAAAAACAACAATTATACATGTACCTACAAATACACATCTTAAATGAATACATGTGTTTATTACCCATTTTTTACTCAATTTAAAATTTTGTAAATTTGACATTTTACTTTTGTTTAATTTATTAATATCATTTTTTTGACCACCAACTTAGTAATGAAATCTCTACGATTCTTGCATGTACTTCTAAATGAGATATATGTACTGGTAACTTGTACATGTAGATCTCTATATTTATATACAGATGGTTAAATGCACCACAAACATGGACGTGTAAAAAGATGCTTATGTACGATGCTAAATTCATCATAGAGTAACATATGGGCCGGATGTTGTTTGCTACATATATATCGATAAATAAAATACTCCCATACCAATCTAACGCAACATAATATTAGCCTTGAAACAAATTATATATTAGAAAAATATTTAAATTACCCAATTAATATGTGGTTTTTTTCTTGAAGAGTGACTAAGTGCAGAGATATGACAGCCCATTAAGGGAAATAATGTGTCTGCCTATAGAAGAAACAGCTGGATACACACACAACATAACAATTACCAGCCATGCTGATCATACAGCTATTGTAGCACCGGATGAAAGGCTCAAATCAAAGTGAATCTATACAATGTATGCTGTAAAGAACAAGGTCAATGTATATTGAAGTCTATAAAATAACAGTATGCCTGTATGTAATCTAATTCTGACATACTAACAGGAAATAGTTTCTGCGCGTGTGCACTAGTCCATTGTCGAATTTTATGACATCACTGCTTACTTTGTTCAATTTAATGATAAAATATATCAAACCATTTAAAAAAAAATACCTATTATCTTTGTTCAACGAATATATCGACTGCATATGAAGATTTTTTTATAGTTTGCCCCTCATCGAATATCGACATCAGTCATCAAAATTCAACAATTGCAACTACCGGGTAATAGCTTCGCACAAAATAAAAACAGACTTGTAACACGGTGACATAAAATAAATCACCTTGTCTTCTGTCAAACTCTTATCAATTCACCTGGGTATGCTTTGAGAGTTGATTTAATGCAATGTGAAGCAGGTGATGCTACTAGTTCATCAAAACTACAAGTAACTCGTAGATTACATCATCTCTACACACAAATATGTTACATTGACAGCTTTTGATGACAAAGTTCTCCACGCATATTTTCCACAAATAGAACGCGAAAGTAAAATATCGGTTTTCAATGCGCGTCGGATTTGATATTTTAAAAATTCAACAGATTTAGTTCTTTTTAAGTCCATTACTATTAGTATCATCAACTCTCCTGCATTGTATTAATATGTCAAATACATCTCACTGTAATAAACCCATTCATAAATTTTACCCAAAATTCAAAATTTAACTTAACAAAAAAAAGCTTGAAGCCTGTTATGCCAAAATCTTGCCTTATCCTTTGATAACCAAATAAATGCCTATCCAGATGCATGTACGACAGCCAAATAAATGCCTGCCTACATGTACGACAGCCAAATAAATGCCTGCCTACATGTACGACAGCCAAATAAATGCCTGCCTATACATGTACAACAGCCAAATAAATGCCTGCCTACATGTACCACAGCCAAATAAATGCCTGCCTACATGTATGGCAGCCAAATAAATGCCTGTCTATGGAGTGTCAAGCTATATAAGGATTCTCTCCTTGTAAATTTCTTCAGACATGTCCATGTGTATGTACACTCCTCTCAGACATGCATGGACTGTGGCCATTGACAGATGCCTTTGTGTCATGTTTACCCTGTATCTCAGCTCATGATGCCTGTGTAGTGGACATAAATTATCTGCTAGTATTGATAAACCAAGGACATGCTACCATTTGAATAAACTGCCACAAAGGAATTTCAATAGCCAAACACTGCGGGCTCACTGATTTGGATCATGGCCAATCTTGAACACAAAAAGGGTCAAATGCAATACCATGGATGTGTAATCTGAGGAACACCACTCAAGTGAAATTACACAATATCAAATACATGTAGTATCAAATTTGTATCAATAATTCTGTTTTGATGAAGTCAGCTTTATCTTTTATCAAATCCAGTAATTGTCTTTAACATTAATTAATATGTCTCATAACGAGATATAATTACTGAGTTTATTAATGTAAAATTAAACATTACTAAGTCTTAAATGAGTCCTTTTTTGGAATACTGTAAAATCATTTATTTCCGTTGGTTTTGCTAAAAAAACAATTTCGTAGGGTACGGAACTTGAATTTGTTGATTGAAAAGGTAGTATCATAAATTGTTGGTAATAAAGTTTGGTTGTACATTTGTAATTTACTGCTCAGACAATGCAGATATTTACTAGCTCCATTAAAAAAACAACAGATATTGTACGGTTGCATCTGGAGTGATATTGGGCAAGTGAAAACTATCTTGTGATTGTGTCAGTGGCAACTGTCAACAGGAATATATATATATATATTTTTATTATGATGTTGTTGTTTTCATTTTAATAATTACATAAAATAATAGCAATAAGACAAGTGCAATTGAAGTATACCTGGTAATACCTTTTCTGAAAAATTCATGTCAGTCAAACATTTCACACTGTGAGAGGCATGTCAAAGTTCAAGCCAAAACAGAATCACAAGTGCACACCTTTTGTAGAATACTCCTTGTACATTTCCAGGTGGAAGTGGACAAAATTGCTGTCTATCATTCCCAGATCAGTCATCTACATGTACTTTGCCAGACTTTTTTTTTTAATTCATTACCTCAAAAAAAATATTACAATAATACAGATCTTTTAAGTTTACTTCTAGTCCTTCTACTCAGTTTATAGAGAATCTGCTGAGTATTGTTAAAATTACACGTGTGTTTGTGATGCTCTCAGGTGTCACAACACTGGCCTATGACAAAGTAAAGTCACATGCAAACAGCTTGAGAAGATGAATGCAATGTGTTGTGCAGAGTACTACGCCATTCCGCCGACCTTCGACACATGATGTCTGCCTCGTACGTCTGCCTCGTACGTGCTGCACCAAGCATTGTGCCAAATAATGTTGATTAAACAACACTGTTAATGTGTTTGGCATCAGCAGAAATATTACAGGATACAGTTTGGCATTGTCTTCTCATAATCACCACGGTTTGACGTCGTCACTATGTATTTTTGTCTCAGCACTAGATTATTATTCCACACCATAATCGATCATGAAACAGTTCTAACAAAAAGGTGACAGAATTTGTATACGTGTATTTGACAAGAAATCTATATATCAGCTAAAAACAATGTTTTGTTTGTTTGATACTGTAGTAGTTATTGAACCATGCTATTGTAACTATAATACTATCACAATTGCTGGCATTTTTGCAGGCCAATGAAGCATACAATGGAAAACCATTCTCAAGTGGACACGCGAGGGAATACCAAACCATGGCCCACTATTATAGATAGGCAGTTTCTTTAATAATACAAGTCACTTTATACTAAATTTGATGGCTTTTATTTCTCTAAATTATAACATAAACAGCGAAATATTAAATTGGTGATAAAAAAACTCATGTCAAAAGAGAAAAACAAAATTTGAATAATAACAGGCAACAAAACATTGAAGTCTTAACAAGATAAAGTCAGAGCACATTCATTAATAATCATCAGTTATCGGATGTCAAACACAAGATTATTTTGACACATGGTTCATAGGATACTTGATGTTGCCATATAGGCTACTCTTACCAAATTAGCAACAAGGAATCTTTCCCATAGAGGATAGCACAGAAGAGGATTGATCATTTGACCTCATGCTTTCCTCAGGTGGAAACTATTGTGCTTCAATCAATGTTCAGCTCTGCCAAATCATAACAGAAAAACCCAAAATTCGAATCATAACAGAAAAAAAAAAGAGTTGAATCACAACAGGGGAAAAAAAAAAAATTTGTATTAAAATTGACTTAAAGAGCTGGAACATGCAGTTGCAGTTTCACTCGGAATGCTTTCTGATATTAATGAAATTAGGTAACTTAATTAGTTGATGCCAGACAGATAAATGAAAAGAAATATTGAAATGGTCTATGTTGATGTAAACAACACTATACAAATTAGATTGACTTACTATTTGAGATTTCCAATGTCATCATTAGCATGCAACTATATATAATCTGGATAGTTAACTATTCAAATAAGTGTATAGCAGACTATTGCTAATTACCCATAATGCTCTTGAACAAAACAATATAACGAAAATGAAAATTTGTTACCAGAAATCAGTGTTACAGCTGGAAACCATGATGCAGTTAAAAATAGCAATTTTACATGCTAATTAATTCCATGTAGATTGTGATGGTATCTCAATATTCTGTTATATACTGAATACATGCATTCAAAACCTAGGTTGTAGATAGCTTAATACTTCGTTGTCTTGGTGTTTTATACACAGACAACAGGATGTTAGAACAAACAGAGTTAGGTCCTGCCAATGCTTTTCTTCATAATGAAGTCAACATTTTTGATGGTAATGAAGTGATATAAGCAGTCTAAAGCTGATCGAGGTGGGAATGATTTAACATTAGATGCTTTAGACAATGTCAGATTTGACAGTTTCCCACTGTTATAAGCTAAATTGGGACTGGGAAATGACATTTCATCATCATTTCGTTAATAGCTTGCTACCATGCCAGAAGAGTTGGTTAATTGCTTGTCTTGAGTGGATTTCAACATGGGAAAACATTTTGGTTCAGTTTGGTTCAACAGGTGGTTTGTCTTAGCAGGTAGTCACTGCAGCAGGTTTGACAGTACAATATAACAAGTGCGTATTGTATTCAATAATAACAAAAAACTTCAATTATTTAAAATTGTAACTTGAGATATTCTCAAAAATAAAATACAATTACATGTTATGATGTACCGGGTACATGTATTTTATTGAGTATGTTTAACAAGTAATACCTCAGAACATTATTTAGTAAGTGTTATTTATAGGTATATGTTATGGTTACTATGACACATGGACTACACAAAAAAGCCCTGCTGAGCCACCATAAAGTGTTCAAGGTTGTATTTTTCACTGGTACCGGTATAAAATAGATGTATATATGCACTTTACCTCAGGACTGTTTATTATCTGTATTATATACATGTATGTACAACTATAAATTCTTATAATTGAACAATGCTGTTGTCAGTATGTATAGTCTCACATTGCTAAAAGCCCTGTGATCACCAATGATGAGTAATGAAGGCTATAAAGAGTGAAAAATATGTTGTCAATGCATTATGAAGAAATTCCTCGCCACCAGCGGTGCGTGCGATACACAATTACATGTCCATGTAATAAATGTAGATTGAGCATTTGATAAATATTCAGAGAAAATAATAACTACATGTACATTAATTTACAGCAGCAGGATGTAGCTCATTACTATAGCGTTCACCTGAGCTTTGATTGGTCGCAGGATCTATCCTCCTCAGTAGACACGTTTGGCCATTTTCCGTTCAAACAAATGATCCATGACAGATTCATAAAAGATTGTGGTGTGTGCTATCCTGTCTGTGGGAAATGGCTCATAAAAAATCAATTACTGTTATTGGTAATAGTAGCCTATGTGGCAGCAACTTGTTTCATCTGAGACCATGTGTCAATTTAGCCATGTGTTTGACATACAATAGCCACTGATTATTAATCAATGTGATCCAGTGGTTGTGTTAAATAATCCAACTTTATTCATTAAGGATTGTGATCTAGCCAAGTAGTTAAAAGTGATGCCTAAGGTACATGAGGTCGAAGGATCAATCCTCCTCTGTAGACTAGTAAAAATTATTCACTTTTGCCTAAGTTCTAACCAGTGGTCCTCAACTGGTAAACACATCATGGTATGTGCCATTCTGCAATGATTAAACACTAGCATATAACCATTAATTATTATTATTATTATTATTATTAATGTTATGCAAACAGTTAGGCCTAAAATAAAAAGTTACTTGTTTCCGGTTACATGCTGGAAAAATATAGGGTAGGTAGGTAGGAAAAACATTTTATTTTGGAAAA
>JAUTCZ010046595.1:0-11855 GCA_032273805.1 Melanodrymia brightae | reverse complement strand
GACAATTGAATGGACTAATTATATATGTCGTTATTTTTCACGTGGTCCTACACTGCGCATGCGTAGCAACCATTTTTCTCCAAATCCCCGACGGTCCTGAGACATGTGCAAAATAAGACAAGGAATTCCTCTCAGTGTGTTTAATCAGCAACTATGTTAATCATGACACATGGAGGAGATAACTTGACTGCCACCATACCACGAGGCTTCTCTTTTTAATTAATAACAACGTATCTCATAAATAATATTACATGCATTTCTCGTACTTACATGTAGGATATATTGTGTCGTTTGATATACTAGTAATGGAGCACTGATTGTAACACGAAAAACGCTAATGAAGATTATTGATCCCTTGACCTATCAGGAGTTGAAATTCAGACGAATAGTGCAGCAGCTGACTGTGCTACTGAGATTTTATATCTGTAAGCTCTGGCAATTTAAATGTTTCACCCTGAAATGTTTTGACCAAACAGACATTGATAGATTTAATTGATTTAATCAATTCTAACAGATGTTTGACCGGAAACAAGACAATTGACACTAAATGTACATGTGTGAGTGCATATTAGTTTCGGCATAGCTGGGTCTTAAATGAAAGGAAATATATTCTAAAATAAATTAAAATATTTATTTTAATTTACTAACCATTTGATGAAAAACACAAAAAATACTGATCTATCAGTTTTGTGGAATTTGTTTCTTTATAACGATCTGTGGTCATATAAAAGTTTTATGCACTTGCTATTTTATCCAGAACTAGCTATTACGTACATTTGTATTTAAAATGAAATCGTTTTATATCAAATTAAATTAATTACAGCTTATTATTCTCTTCCAATGTTTCACTGTTTTTGTAATATTGTTGTGAAAATGGTAGAATGTGTTGTTGAAAAGCTGGACATGAATGTGATGATTAACTGTCGCAATACAATGCTATAAATATCTGCAGCTGCTGTATATACATGTTAATAATTACCCTAATGAGTAATGTGTTAACACTGTGACCGCTACTTCAATACAATATAGCTGTTTGACCGGAAATGAGACAGTGCCTGAAATGCATCACTCTCTTTATTGTTTGCTTTTCTGACAAACATAGGTCAGGGAGATATATGAAGTTAAAATATTGATAAATATACACAATTCTTAGGGACCACACATGCAAAAGTAGCATACCAAATTCAGAAGTTTGCTGAAATATTTTACATCATTACCTTTTTATTTTGTCTGGTTTTATTCTTCATGTGAAAAAAGGGGCCTCGATTTTGGGGAACTCGATTAATTGGTGATTATACATGAAGAGAAATCACTTACTTTATCACTTGCCAGCTGGAAGTATTGCACATGACTCAGTTGGCTGAAGCCATATTTTGTAGCTGACCACTTTAAGTGACAGATTGTGTTAAAATCACCTGAATGCTTCCACTAAACTGAATCAGCCTGGTCTCTCGAGATAAGAAGATTAGTCCCGAAGAACCTTAAATGTAATTTGTCTCTAGTTAGCCACGATTCTTTAGGCATATTGATATTTGGCATTATTCAGTGTATTGTTCATGGGGATTTGTGGATGAATGTTTAGGATATGGAAACAAAACTGGCAATATAAATCGTTAACTCTTCCCACCACCCACAATAAAAGAAACTGCCATTAAAAGTGACATTTCTAGTTGGATGGCATTGAAAGCAGCTGCAGGTGTCATCAAGTCTGTGGTGGCGGTGATGGATACATGCAGACGCACACAGGACACTACGCAATTAGGTGCATCATTGTTGGCATTTAGTCAATGAAGACTTATAGTACTGGAATATAGTTCATACATCATTGACTTTACCGACAATGTACGTGTAGCCTCTTGGCTGTTTGCTAAGAAAATTTGTATGAAGCTGTCTATGAATGGTGGCAGTAATTAGGTACATATTAGCATTGACTGTCAGTACAGAAGCAAATTGAGGCAAATGACCATTATGAGGAAGAAGTAATAAAACATTGCATGTTTAAATAATGATTTTGATTACACCATCCAAAGATAAGACTGTCTGAAGAAGTTCAAACAGAATAAATTCTATTACGATCATAAATAACTTATTGAATAATTGATTTCTTTGTTGGATGAAAATAGGGAATTAAGTTGGTCAGATTGTTTTTTTATTCACAGCAGCTGGAGATCTCTTGTTCTTCAGGGATTGGTGAAATCTTCTCAAACTACATGTAGTTGACCATTAGTTAGTTATAACTTATTTATATGCTTACATCCAATGATAAAAGATAAAGATTGTTTAACAACACCACTGGAACCCATTTATTATTAATCAGCGGTTATTAGTCACAGAGGAAATCCACTGCAGCCACATAAGCTATTCTACTTTTTTTTTAAAAGCCAGTCGTGGATCACTGGTTGGTACAGGAAATAACCCAACGGGTCCCCTGAGGATGATCAATCTGTCAACCTATCGAACCTCAGGTGGACACTGTTGTGCTGAGCTGCATGTATGTCCTGCTCCCATATATCTAATGAAGGTTCGAGCATGTCTGTCATGTCACACAGTTCAGCTGCCTCGACTACCGGTCCAGGACACACATTAGTGTTAGTATGAAATTGGAAACCCTCTACTACCAGCAAGGAATCTTTTATATGCAGTTTCAAACAGCCAGGACATTACATACCACAACCTTTATTATACCAGTTGAAGACATTGTCTGGTGTAAATGGTAGTGCACCTACCCATTGAGCCTTGCGGAACACCACTCTGAGTTGAAGCCCATTTGAATCCCATTCGTGGCATATGGGATTATTAATCCCTGTACCAGTTGCAACCCTGAGTGAATTCTCCACATGCTCAATGGGTAGGTGTACTTCCACTTACATCGACCAGTGTCCACAACTGGTTTAACAAAGGCAATTGTATGTTCCAGTACTGCCCTGACTGTGGGAAAGTGCATATACATGTACATGTATAAAGGATCCCTTGCTACTTATCAAATAGGTGATGCAGGTTTCCTTTATCACGCTAACACTAACTTCTGTCCTGGACAGGCAGTCAAAGCAGTTGGACTGAGTGACTATAACAGATGTACTTGAACCGTAATTGGATATAATCACGTAAATAAGTTATAACTAACTGCCTGGAGGTGCACTGGATTCTCGCCTAGATTTGTTAACTCTTGCATGGTGATGTTATTTACGGCTAAGTGATGAACAAATAACTTAAAGAAATTCACTACAAGAATAAATTTTAAAAAGCGTTAACAGTAAAACAGTACTAAATATCATACCCATACTTACATGTAACAGACACAATTCTGGATGTATATATGCTATAGATAAATGGTGTTGCTATAGTACCGGTAGGACAATGTTACTATTTATTATAGCACAACCACGCCCATTTCTGGTAACTTGACCATGCCCCACTTATCAATTGAAAACCTGCTATTGTTATTATCTTCCTTGATCTCAGCTCAGAACTGTATGTTACGACTTTTTAACATCAAATATTACATAACTACTCATTACTTTCTTTCCAGAGCTCTTACCTATAAAACCATTATTCTCAAACTTAGACGACATTGTCATACAAATAACAGGTTGTTACAGGTTGTCAGACTGGAGTGTTTGAGCTTTGTGTCTCGACTTTAAAGCTATGTAATCTAATAATTATCTAGCATGCTGATCCTCTTTGAACGGACAATGCATTCTCAATCTTGTGCGATGTAATGTAGGTAATGTGTTCTGTTCCCAGCCCAGAGGGATGTATCAATTACCGTTCCCACAATTACAATGTACCTGCGTGCAATTGTGGGTGAGAGGGATCATAAAGTCCCTGTTAACATGTTACTTTTAGCCTCATTTAGAAAGTCATTGCCATTTTCGTACTGTGATTCACTGTTTCTTGGAAACACTTTCATCCAAATAGCATACTTGCTTGATTTCATTCTAATTCAGGGCAGCAGAGCAAGGTAAAAAGTGAAGGAGTTCAAGTGAAATTTGTGGATGGGGAGAGTGGTGGGAGGGATGAGGTGGGGTGCATGTGTGAAAATTTTAAAAATTATAAGGTAAAAAACATTTTGGTCAAAAAGTCTGAAAAATGGCCGCCAACCCACCCTGTTCCATGGCTCACCTTGTTAAGTTCCCCTATTCAAAAGAGGTTCAGGTACTACCTCCCTCTGGGTATGGTCAGCCTACGTGTACGTGTACATGTTAAAGGCATACTTTTTACAATCTGTTATATAATACAGATGATTCTTTTATCAAAAGCTGATACCACAGTATGCATGACTGATAAGGGCCATATTATTTTGATCATTCATTATCATTGTCTACTAGTGATAATGAAACCAAAATGAACACTTGCACGTTTTGCTCAAAGGCATGACATAATACCAGGTTTGGGTTGTAACAAATATTATGAATATGATGTCATGTTTGTACTTTCAACTTCACTGATTGGATCGTTCGGTTGGCAGTCAGTTGACCAATCGAGATTATAAGAAGAGTTATTTCCTCCAGGGATATCAATAGGAGATATCAATAATTATTTTGCCATTGATATATCTCCTGTGAACACAACTTTTGCCCTAATGGATGATCTATATAGAGGATACTCCTTGAGTGTCTTGTGATATAATTTATGAATATGAGTTGATAAAAGTATAAAATCAAAGACTTGTCAAGGATTTTTATACTTTTATCAATAAGTACTGATAAATTATGACATAAAACATGATGCTTTATTCTTTTTATCGTTCATTAAATTTTGTATACTTCTAACTTTTATCTGGACAGACAGTTGGACGGTCGAAGCAGTGGGCTGAAAGCCCAGGACAGACGTGCTTGAATCTGAATTGGATATAATCACATAACTAAGTTATAACTAACTTACCACCAATTATAAATAGTATATTGCAACATTTAAATGTCAAAGTGAAATACATGTATTTTATTAATGAATTAATTGTGTTATAACTGTAGTTTAAGATTTTTATCACATCTCCTCTGACAAGTTTGCCATTTGCCAGACAAACACCCATGCATTTTTTATTTTGTCTACTGTGCTATCTCTGACAGTGTTGGCTGTGATATTGTTATAAACACTGTTGGTAATCGTACACAGGAAGTTGCGAGGTGTACTACGACACTTTGAAAGTTGCGAGGAACGCACACACACGTTTGTTGACAAAATATTACATAGGAAGCATTTAGGGCATTAGATCGAAGAATTAGAGGTACGATTAATTCACCAAACATTTAAGGTTGGTTGTAAACAGATTTATTGTATGATTTTTGCGTGGTAAATCTAGTTAAAGTAAGTTTCCTCATGCTCAAATGTGGAAATTTTACACGCCTGCACTAATTCAAACCTTTATATTCCAAGCATTTGCCACAATAACTAGGAGTTTTGTTTGTCAATCAATTGTTTCATCATCTTTGCAGCTAATTATGTCCTTTATAATGTGTATCAAGCGTTTGCATAACCTTGTATAATGGTGAGAAGAGGCAAACCATATGCACACTCTGTATGGTCAGTTGCAAACTTTCCGTACACTGGCAACTAACCGTACACTAAGGAAGTAACAACTACTTTGAAAAAACAGCCACAAAAATAACTTAATTATAAATGTAGCCATGTTTTGGCATGCTCTGGACTTTGATTAGAGAGTAAACAAAAGTGTACAACAATATTTACTGAAATATAACACAGAGAAAGCAATTTATGAGATATTTTTATCGAAGTGTTGTGCTATGATTACTACACATGGTGTAAGGAATTTGGTGAAAGCTCGCTTAATAATCAATATAATTTTTTATAACCTGAAGTGTGGAAACAAAGTTTGGTACAAATGAACAGAAATTATCCTCGAATATCACTTACATGTCGTAGATCCATGGGATCATTGGAAAACTGATCAATATTGTCGCTGAAGTCATAATAGCACCTCGCAACTTTCAAAGTGTCTTGAGTACACCTCGCAATTTCCTGTGTACGATTGATTCCCCACTGTAATAAAGGGGAGAGGTGATCTTGTCTTCTAATACGTTTTTGTCATATCAACCGCACACAGCATTACATCATTCATTTGAATCTGCAACTGTAAGGCTTGTCATTTGTGGCAGCAAAGTGTTATACATGTATATAGGCAACATTCCAATGATGTTATTTCCAGACACTGTATTTCATCTCTTTACATCATGACCTCCACTGTTAGCCAATCAGTTTCCACATGTAATGAATATGAAGCAAAATTTCTAGCTAATCTGGCAAAATCTAAAAAAATAATCTGGCAAGAAGTTCAAGTTAACTTTCCCCTACATTGATAATCCTATAACTTTCAATAATACATGTAGTAGGATAACAGATCACATCTGTTTAATACTTTGATTCAATATTGAATATACAAATGCTCACAAAGCTGTATTTTCCAATAGTCAATTTGCCATTTATCATAATTCCACCTGCTGCAGGAAATGGTGTCTACATATCACAACAGCTGAGATACACGAAGGCTTGTTTAATGATCAGATGTTTTATCAGGATTATAGCATTCATGGACTTGTGACCATGCTTTCAAAGAGTTATATGATAGATTTTCAGAGATTGTTACATGATAAAAATCATCACTGATGCTGACACTGAGATTATGTCTCGTGCAATACCCTACTTTGATCTACTTATACACATACTTTAATCATTTTGATGGAAACAACAGACAAAAGCACTTTGGCTGCATGTACCACAGATGCTACAATACAGATTATACAGGTGGACCAAGATGGCAGGATATTTGCTCATCTTTCATGATTTCAATTGGTATTGTTACTGCTTTGACTGTGATTCATACTGAATACCATCTCAACATTGTCATAATCTCCCTTTGACCTCCCCTTGTGCAGAGATAAGCTTTTGTGTATGTTACTGGTTTTGACATTTTGATTACGGTACATGTATTTGTCAACTAATAAAATGCTTCGGTAGACAAGGAAATGAATCAACTATGGGTGTTTTGTCGAGATATGAAACATGTCGTGGCTGATCATTTACATTAGATTGTAGTCCAAGTGGATAGAGCTCTATAGATTATAAATGATGTGCTTCACATCCCGATGGACAAAACGTATCACAACACCATTAGCCGCAGCCATTTGTTTTGTAACCATAATTATTGCTATTCGATAGAATATTTCAATCCTTTTATTACTGTATGTACAGTGAGAATGCAATCTATTTATTGCAGGAGACTGTTGTATAGTGTCATCTTGTGTCTATTACTATTTAACCAATATATATATCAATCAACTGTTTTTCAAATGCTTCAATGTTTGTCTCTTTAAACAATCAGATCATGCAGCAATTGATCGGATTCATTAACTTTTATTTAGAGTACCGGGTATAATGACACTGTTTCATTGTTAACTAAACGAGTTAAAATAAAAGTAGGATTTTGGGATGAGATGAAGTTAACAATGAAACACAGGGTTATATGCATGTATATCTCTAATACTCCACCTGTTAGAACTATCTACACATACATGTGACATAAGAATGAAACACAGGGTTATTATCCCTATTCTAATAAACCTATTAGGACTATCTACACATTATGTAACATAAGAACGAAACACGGGGTTATTATCCCTATTCTAATAAACCTATTCGGACTATCTACACATTATGTAACATAAGAACGAAACACGGAGTTATTATCCCTATTCTAATAAACCTATTAGGACTATCTACACATTATGTAACATAAGAATGAAACACGGGGTTATTATCCCTATTCTAATAAACCTATTAGGACTATGTACATGTACTATTATTATATTTGTATTACAGAAATCCCCAAAATCTAAATAATTATTTATTGTCCTTCCTTGTCACAGGAAAATGCTAGTAATAAAAGAGATGTAGCAAGTGTGTGACATAATTAATCAGCTGTTCGCAGCATGGTGCGGGGTCGTGGTGCAGTCATGGTGCGGTGTCATTACCTGACAGGAAACCGAAAAATAGTGAATATCCATAATAAAAAACTAAACAAAACAAAACAAAAGACATCAACAACCTCCAAACAAAAACAACAAAATGGCTTAACAAATCATCATTGTTCATGTTTTATTGATTTGCTTACCGGTAAGTCTCAAATAGACACGGCCCATTTCATCTGGGTTTTTTGTTGCTCATGACATAGAATATAAAATTAATGATCAGCCATATGTTCAATAGGGCGAGTGTTCTGCTACCGAGACAAAACGTCTAATATAATTGAATGTGATATGATAGTACACGATCGGTACCAGAGGGTTATATGCTAGTTGTATTAGAATATAACATTTAAACTCTATCTGGTATGCAACATACATGGTCTTTATTTGTGTTCAATGTTGTGCATGGCTAGCATGTAAATTGTAATGCATGTTTGTCAGCAAATGCATGTTTGTTATCACTGTTGTTTTTTGTGTTTCATAGGCAAGTGCCAGTAAGGTAAGTGTCCATGTAACCAATCGTAGACTGTAGAAGATTAAACTGCTAACTCTTGAGCTTCTTATCACTGTATTACTGCACTATATAATCAAACAGCTCACAGCACTTTCTTCAAGCGCTACATCTACGGTACATGAAAACAACCTGACACACAGGAAGTTTTATTACTAGTGCTGCACAGAGCAGGTTGAGGATGTTGCTTAAATAACAACGAAGCTAGTGCATTTGACATTATAATTACATGTATGTTATTCATAGGCATACAAATACATGTGCATGTATACAGTTAAATCTGCCACAATGGTCTATTTTAGAATACATTTTCCTGTAAAGGCTTCCTTTTCTATTATCTCAAATATAATACAATTTTAGCTGCTTTTGTCACTACTTGCATAACTGCTTAATGCAGGTTTGACTGTTTATGATCATTTTCTGCGTTTTGAATAAATACATTGTAAATCGATATACAATTATTTTTTGTAGTTCTAATATTTCTTTAAATAGAGCAGTAACATTAACAACAACATATTCTTGGACTATTTGTTTTGTTGTTAAAAGTTTTATATTAAGTGATAAGATTGTTCCTAGCTAGATGCACGCTTATGATTGTGCTTTCGATTATCAAATTTTATGCTATAACAAGCTCTTGTATTTTATTAACTTAAAGAACATTACTGGCGTAACCTGTTCTATGTGTATACATGTTATGTACATGTATATATGTAGCAAAATTATCCACTAATGTTTTTCAGTACTAATACATGTATATACATTTCAAATTCACTGTATTATTTTGTAATGTAGAATTTATCTTTCTGTATACTATTACTAATATTGCTTTTCTTTTAAAACATCAGAAACAGATTTTTAAAAATTGTCTGCTTTTTCCGTGACATTTTCTCTTTTGTTTGCCTATTAATCTGTAATTTTGCATCACAATTCAAATATATAACATGACATTGTATAGTAATCTATTGATAATTTTTACAAGAACTATCCAAATTGGTTTTCAAACTTTTAAACATGTTTAAGCATTTTATTAGAATAATACATGTAGTGTGCATATGTTCTTTAAGTATACTAAAAATACTTATTTTCCCTCTTACTAAACAACATGCGTCTGTTAATATTCCTGATGGTCTCATCCATTCTTTAAAGATGGTACAATATTTATAAACAAAACAAATTTCACATACCCGGTAATTCACAAACATGTTCAAGCTGATGCTTTCATAAGATACATATTTTTTAATTATATGCAATTTCAAGTAATATAAGTGAACTTTTAAATATATTCTTCATGCATAAAAACATTTAATAAATGTATTTTTCATTTGTTTGACACAATTACAGATTATATACTTGACGCCAAAAGTTTATGTGACATGACAAAATTAATACATAAGTAAATATTCCTTTTGTTTACATAAACGAGTTGATTTTGTTTAGTAAAGGGAATACCTGCCATGGAGATTAACTGATTGAAAATCATGACAATTGTCAAGGCAAATTATGGGAAATTGTAAAGTGCGTACATTAAAAACGTTGCTTCATGTATGAGTGCTGGGTGCGTCGATGTGTCACATGGAACGGATCATGTTGCATTCCCACGTGCTCCATATCCGGGGAAGTGTCTATCGCAGTTGTTGGAGTGATTCCGGACGATTGGGCAAGACGTCACTCAATCTCATCATTACTGGTGGTCGGTCACTTCACGATCTGTCCCTCACCACATTGGTTTGTTGATGTCATCACTACACAGATTCCATCTTGTGTTTCTGTGCATGTGGGAACGATGTGCAACTTCCCACTGTGGAGTTCCGGAATACAACAGTCCAATGACGCGCCACCAGTCATCAAGGGATAAGCACAGCATTGAATACAGTGATGCAATAGGAAATACATGTGTTTTTCTAATAATGGTAGGATTGGCAATATAGAAAAACTGAACAGACACTTTGTCACTGAAATGGGTTGGTTTACAGACGAATGAAGTATAAATTTGATGAAAGTCTCATGAAGTGCATGCTTTGAGTGCAAGTCACCACCAGTCTGGCAACCGGTTCATCTTACTCATGATTGAATTTGAAACTATTTGTCAAGTAAATAAAATTTTATTTGAAAACATAGAGGTCACAGAAACCTTTGGCTTGAGTATGTGTATTACAGAGGTTGAGCTAACTTATATATTGACATACTGGGAGATACTGTATATTATAGTGGTGGAGTAGCTTACCAGATTCCTATGCTGCTTAGTAAGCATCTCATTTCATTTGTGACACATCTACCATTAAACAGAACTTCCATTTATTTGTAGTGTAAAGTTTTGCTAAACTGCCAGTATATTTGAAGAACTATTATACTATTAAACCAAATGTCCTCAAATTTAAGCAACTATTTAACTGTAAACATGCTGGCACACTACGAAAACTATGTCAATTCGTAAATATTATTAACAAAACCTGTTCCTCTTGAAAACTTGTATTATAATACTGTATATTGCACGGATTACCTGCCATCTTGATGTATACAGGGTTTAATCTACAATACCTAGAGGGAATTCCCAATTTGAAAAAAATTCAATCACAATTTTACAGTGACATGACACAGATGACTTGGGATAAAAAGAAATTCTTTTCTTTATAATGTGAAAAATATCCAATTACATGACATCCTAATGTTGACTGCCGCGAAGAAATAAAAAAGAAACGTAAATAAATAAATCCCCCTTTTTCTGTCTTAACACGTTATTTTGTCCCAATTTTCCAAAAAGGTACCCTAGAAAAATGGTCCAGATTATACCCTGATGTATATATGTTTATGTATGAAAATGTATGCCTCTTATTCTACTGAACTGTGACCTTGAGAGAAATAAAGTTCTGTTCTGTTCTGTTCTGTCTAATATAGGTCCTGTTTTCAGTGACTGGTATCCACACAATAGTCTACTGTACCGCACATATTAATAACCATCAGTCATCATTTTTGCACATAAAGCCTGATCACATGACAATGAAGAGAAGCAGAGAAGAAAATGCCATCCTTGTTGATCTAGATAATTGCATACATTTATTATAGGATTATAAACATCAACAGATGTCATATTACCCCAAAAATACGAATGCGCAGAGTTCTATTGCCTGCAGATGCACCAGATTGGAAATCAGTGACCAATTCCCTTTAATATATCTGTCACTAAACACTGTTGATAACGGTGTGTTTGTAATCCAATAGCCACTGATTCAGTGGTGTTATTAAAGACGATCGCTCACCATTTCTCTTGACAAAAGCAATGGAGCCAGCCACAAGACAATTAATTTGCATATAATCATTATAACAAGCGAAAACACTGTCCTAGTTCATCTACATAATTGCAT
>JAUTCZ010046584.1:0-11857 GCA_032273805.1 Melanodrymia brightae | reverse complement strand
AAAAGTGGCCTCTTAAGACAGGTGGCTGCTTAATACAGGTCATAATGCACTAAAATTGATGATTTGGTCGAATATTAAGGTGACCCTTTAAGACAGGTGGCTGTTTAATACAGGTGGCCGCTCAAGCAGGTTTGACTGTAGGTTAGTTTAATGACACAACTGGAACACATTGATGAGTAATCAGCAGTTATTGGTTATATCGACACTTGCTCACAGAGGAAACTCACTGCCACCACATAGGCTACTCTTACAGAATAACAGCAAGGGATCTTTTGTGTGAACTGTCCCACAGGATGGCACACACCTTGACCTTTGATCCACCAGTCTTGACTCACTGGTTGGAACAGGAAATAACCCAATGGGTCCACTGAGGAGAATCGATCCATTGACCTATCGAACCTGAGACAAGACGCAATTGCTGTTAAAATTGAGATCTCCTTCAGTTGATATTTCCAAATGAGCATTTTCTGTTTTAATTTTATATACATCAGTTCTATACCAAAATATCTTTGAATAATGATGTCATTATTTATATAACTTCAGATTTCGTGGATGGCAACCAGTCAGAAGAAAAAGAGGGTCTCACTTCATACTTGTCTCGCCATTCTATGAAAACTCCAACAAAGGCATTTTCTTCCAACGACTGTATGATAAATCCAGGTCACAGGTTCAACACGTTAAAGATTTGGACTTTCTGTATCGCTACACCCACAAGAGTGAAGTAGACCGAGGAAAAGGATTATTATCTAAAATGCGTCCCATCACTGCCCCAGCTGCCATACAAGAATCACTGGGACATGCTGATCAAATGGATAGCAGTCACGCACACTTGACGTCTAGATCTTCAGGAAGTGGTGGAGGAGAAACGGGTGTGAGTAAAGGTTCCATGTTACAAGAGATCAGCACTAATCAGGATTCCGGTCAAATGGATTTGGAGATGGAAGATGATGTACCACAGAAACACACCATTGATCAAATAAGGTTAACTAAAAGTCCATGTCATAAGATATCTGTGGGAAGTGTAGTAAAATCTCCACGAGTGACAACTTCTGTATCTACGAGCAGATCTTCCTCGATGTCTTCACATTCTAAGAAAAGTAGAAAACTTGTGTCTGCAGCTGGAGAAAGCAGAATGTATCTTCAATCCCAAGACTTTGATCCAGATTCTCAACACCAGAAAGATACGGATAATAAGTCAAATTCAGGATATTCAGAGTTTGAAGAAAATCTCGAGCCATACGATGCTGCCATAAACATTGGCTCTGAGGACAGACGAGCATCTGGAGCTGTGAAGACTGCCTTAGACGAACATGTCAATAATGGTATGGATGAGGAAGTGATCCCGGTTCCTGCAATGCAGCACAGCAAACCACAGATTGTAGAGATTGGGCAAATAGGAAAAATCTCTCTGCTAGAAAAAATTGCTGAATCTCAGGACCTGGAGGCAAGATATAGCCAGAACTCGTCAACCACTAAAGGCAAAATCAGTTCCACTTCACTTTCTGGAAGCTCCAATAGTGTTCCATGCGAATCTGAAGAGCACAATGAACAAGAAAATAGGCACGATAAGCAGGCATCTTCCATTATGAGACAACCAAGCTACAAATTGCCCCTAGTCAAAAGGCATGATAGCTCTTTACCAATGTCTCCAATGAAGGAAAGGATCAAGTCATCAACACCTTCAAAACAAAACAATCAAGTGATGTCTCAGGAACAAGTACCAAACAAAGCATTTGACGGTTTAACTGAAAACAAGCAATTTCCTCTTGCAGCATCTGAAGACACTTTAATGAGAAGTCCACAATCTCAAATTACACCCAACATTGTGGACACAACCTTTAAACCTGATGTTTGTACTGTAGATGATTTAAGTATACTTTCTCATACACACTTCCCACCTTTAAATATCGGCCCATCTTTGTCAAATAGTCACAGCCAAACAAATTCTCCCATCAGTGAATCTCATTCTAGCCAAAATAAATCCAATTCTGGATCTCAAAAACAAGTACATATTCAAGAACCAGAGTCATTTTGGAACATCCAAAAGTCCGATACGAATAACAAACCAAGTTATTTAGATTCACATGATGCATCAAGTGACCAGCCACAACCAGAGGGTAAATATTGGAGGCTTGTGGAGAGAATGGACAAACAAATATCAGATGGTTTGAGAATACGTCTGCTAACTGTCAATAAATAATGTAACGTTATTTAGCCAAGAGACCAAACAATCCCAAGAACTTTGAAAGTTGGGAGGGAGTAAAAGCCAAGTTTGTATTGCTTTTCATGTCAAAACATTGGTCCACAGTTGATCAATGTTTTATATTGGGAGGGAGGAAGGGAGGTGGGGAGTCAAACCCAATCCTAGCTTTGTTCAGATTGTGAAACACATTGACATGGTCCCTAACCGTCAATTACTGACGTCTTGTTTCTGGAATGAATTGCTAATGTTAATAAAGCATCTATAAAATGTGGAAATTCAACTTTTTTTATAGCAGCATTTCAATGAACTTGAATAGTGTTATTTTTATTAAAGACAATCGTTCACCATTTTGGCTGGAAAATGGGGGATAAAGTGACAGAGATGCAAAAAATTGTATTTGCTTATAATCATGATAAACAGAAGCGAAAACACGGTCCTCGTTTATCTACAGAATTGCATACATTTACTATATGGCTGCAAACAACAGAAATGTCAAAATGTCATTATATTACGTAAAATTGCTGTTTACAACATACGAGTCGACTGCCAAAAATAGCCTATTGGATAGTTAATACGGTTTAAGGTCATGCTATTGTCAGCAGAGTGGAAACCAATGTTATTTTCTTGTCAAGACAGCTGCACGTGGTGCTTATTTTCCCACCAAAATGGTGAGGGATTCCCTTCAACATATTAAATATGCTTAAATGGGTTACATTCCTCAGTTATCTGCCCTTAGCAAAAATCAAATAGGTATCGCTTATGACGAAGTTCGTCTGTCCCATCGTCTGCTTAGTAGTTAGGCCTATCGGCAGGAAAGGGAACAAGACGTTCAGCTAAAACATAGCGATACCCTCGTGTTGCTTTGTCCCATTTTTCGCCCAGATAGCCTGGCACCTGTATTTTTCCACCTCTGCCTTCAGCTAGTTTAAATTCAAACTTCCATAATTAATAGTTAATCAGTCTTTAAATCGCCTTCCGCTCCCCGATACTGTAATTCTCTATAAAAATTCGCTACCTGACCTACAATGCCTTGTAGCCCGCTATCGGTCCTAAAGGGGAGGCCACTCTATAACTATTATTGGGAAGTCAGGAATATCTCCCAATGGGAAAATATGATAATCTTATATCATACGTTTAATCATGTTGGCCATTTTAAATTCTTTTGAAATTTTAAAAGTAGAATGCCAAAATGAAACTAAATGTTCCCAAAAGCAATGTTAATTGATACATTATTTCTTAAAAAAATGTATATTTTAAGTAGAGGTCAAAATTATTGTTACTTGAAGCAATTCTCCATGGAACATGAACCATATTTCTGGAAGATATTAATGGAAAATGGCCAATGTCCGCAAAACCCCTGCTTCAAGTCAAATCTAGTTAATAAACATGAATAAATAACCATACCAAACAATAAAAACTATTAATTATCACAAAACTTTATTCCCTTTAATACAGGAGACAATAAGACAAGGTATATCAAACTAAGGATCTGTGAATGCATTAGAATAAAATATTTTTTCATGTTTGTGCAACAGGTGAAATGATCTTGGTAAAAACAGCCAAGATAAAAGCTTTGCTCACTTGTAAAGTAATTGTTTTTAAAAATATATTTTAAACAAAATCTACAACTTTAAATAATTTGGAATTTCTGTAATCATTTCCTAAAATCAGGATTAATAAATAAAATTTTTATCCAACAAATGTAGATATAAATATGTAATCTCAAAAAGCAGTCACTGGTCATTAGTAATTAATTACTTTATTGTATTCTATGCAAAATGTGAACAGTTACTATGAAATGTTAGTAGTGAACAAACTGAACATTTAAAAATGTACACACCTATGCCCAAAATTCTCAGTGGCAATCAATAATGCTGATGCAAAAGCTATTAACAAAGCGGATTTGAGACAGTATCTTATTGCAATACAAATGTGTTCCTGTTCTACTTGGAACTTCACTAATTAACTTTAGAGTTAATTATTTTGCCCTTCAAAATAATTTGGTTTATCATCCATTAGAGGCTTTTGCAGGAGATATCTCTTGCATTATAATTTGTGTCATCAACTACATCTCATTTGCAGAAATTACTTCTTATAATTTTGTCCAAATATACTGTCATCACCTTCTTGCAAGTGCTATATCATGCCTTCAGTGCAAACATTTTATTTAATTTCTATTAATTATGGCAATTGGATAGAATGATAACAAGAATACCCCACCACCCGATGTCCTGTAGCATAATAATTTATCAGTAATTTTTGATAAAACGTTAAAATTCCTTGGCAAGCCTCATATTTCATACTTTTATGAACTCGTACTGATAAATTATTACATAATAAGACACTCTGGAAATATCTTCTATTTATTTCAGTATTTAAAAAAACCGCTGTTGCAATGCAATGGTAAAATTAGTTTGCGATGGCAATTACCCTTAAAAAACCTTTCCTTGAATCTGCACAATGCTTTTATCACATATTATATGCTATAAACAACCAATCTCAATTGTAAAACAATTAATTATTTGCACATTGAACTCGTTAACTTAATGTCCACAATGAAATTGAGATTACGTACAGAAAACTAAAATGCAATCGATTATATCAGGAATAATTTCATAACAAAATGTGGGAGAAAACGTGACATAGAAAATAGAAAACAAAGGAGACTATTTTTATACCTTACTTCATTTTTACAAGAGGTAATCATGATAGATTAGAATCGTTAAATTTACATGTAGCCTTGCACAGGAAATGAATATACAAACATTCTATCTAAGGATAAGATATTATATAGTCAGTATTTTATAAATAATATTTATCTTATCTGTTGAATAAAATGTTTCCATCTTCATTCGGCATTTAAGAATAATCAATGATTTTCACTTTAAATAACGCCCCAATATTCATGATTTGAAAAGGTGAGAATTTTATTGGTTATTTATTGAATATCCAAATAATATCACAAAGAGCTATAGTTACATCACTATGTTCACCACAATATTTGATGACAATATAATTTATTTTATAAATTTATTTAAAACATGACTTAATTGCTTAATGCTTCAAAATCAAGTTTATAATTTTAGTATTAAAAAAAAAATTTTAACAATCGTTTTAGTGTTATGTATTTTGGTACAAAAGAAAATGAATTGCTTTATATGTGCAGATTAAATTAAAATGTTGTTTTTATCAGACGAACATGTTCAATAGCCAAAATGTCAAATGCAGGTTTACAAAAGTTTAAAAACTAAATTTAATAGCAATTTCTAACATTTATTCAACTTAAGGATACAAATAAACTGTAATGTAAATTTTTAGTGTGACAAATAAACCTTTGTTCAATCTAGATATCAACTCCAGCTTGAGAAATATACACATCTCAAAATAACAATATGCTTTAATTTCGAGCTAGTTAGAACACTGCTTTGTGCTGGAGATAGCATTATTATTAATCTACTGATCAAATTTGGTTGAAAAGAAACACTGTCAAAAAGATCATGATTAAAAACTAATTGCTGTTAATAATATGTGAGAGAAAAACCCTCAGACTAATACTGCAAAATATTTCATAGGTTTAAAATGTGATGTTATTACCGTTTAATTAAATTTCAAAACTGTTGTACAACTTAACTTAATACATTATAACAAAATGTTCAAAAAATTGCAAAGAAAATACATAAATATATAAAATATTGATGGCTGTACAACACTAAATGACATAACTATGGTAATTATTAAATAATGATTAGCTAGAATGAACAGAATATATCATATTTAACACGCTTATGAAGAGAAATTTAAATGAGGTTAATAAGAATGTTTATTATAATGCACAAGATTTCATTTACACAAAGCATGTTGATGGTTAAGTAGAAGTTCACCAAAACATGTAATTTGATTTTAAAATATTTATCATAACTCAAATAAAATTGTATCCAAGTAAAATGTCACTAATCAATCCAAAACTTAGTACAAGTCGAGACTGCATATTCTGTTGCCAAATTTATTAATACTGTTAAGCATATGCTATTATGTCAATGAATAAAAACCAATACTGTTTAAATTAGGTTAAAAATATATTTATCAAATATTTTAAACAAAAATGTTTTCTTTATATTATTAGACAAATATACCATAACAAAAATGTTTCTGAAATATTACATACATTTTGAAAAATCTAAAATTGATGTCAGAAAAAAATATATCGCAAAAAAAATGTATATGGATTGCCCGAATACTTTGACTAGTTTACATGAATTACAGAACCAATAAACTTGGCAGCAAAATCTTGTAACCAATTTCAAATAATCCTGAAACAATGCATAAATGTTTCAACTACGCATCAAGGGAAAAGTGAAATCTTATTATGAATATAAAATATTCCACAATTCAGTAATAGTTAAGTTCTATATTAAAAAACACCCTAGTACTTGGTGAAGGAAACAGATTATTTACTAGTTCACAATACAAGACCAGATTTTAATCATGTTTCTATCAAGACAATCATTTCAAAAGGTATTTAGTAAACAAAATTTAAAGTAAATTTAAAACTTCACACACAAATCCAAATAACTTTGAATACAAGTGTTCAATCCATAAAATCATCAGTCTTATAGCATGGATCCCCATTGATAGAGAAAATTCCCAAAGTTCACTGTGTGGTAGCATTTACTAATAGTATTAATATTGATATTTAGCATATGATAAATGCTTGCCGCAGACATTTTACACATAATGCCCTTCAAAATAAAATATGCAGCAAACAAATAATAATTTAGTGTTTTCGAACAGTTAATTTTTCACTAAAACTAGAATTTCTAGATCATACCGATTGATGTCTCTGAAAGGGAATCCAAGGCCGTTATACGTTCGATCATTACACTTGTTTCACCAACACACACACAAATCTACATTCACAGATCAGCATTTACAAATTTATCAGAATACAATAATAGTGTCAAAAGCTACTATACGCATGATAGAACCATACAGACGACAAGATTGATATTTCTACAGTGCTTTGAAAACAAAACCCAACAAATTGTGAATAAGAATAAGTTAGCAAAACCATTACCATGAAAACAATGAAACATATCACAAGCAACACGGAGACGCGAGAGGATGACACTACTTTTGATTAATCATGCAAAATACAAATTCTACTCATTTTATACAGGTCGAAAAAAAGAATCTCAGTAAATTTATTCATAGGTCTATAAAACATGAAAAAAGAAATAATTATTTGGGTAAAAATGTTCACATGAATATAAGAGGTTAATATATAGTGATAATAAAAATCTTTACATAAGATCTGTAACCAATAAATGATGGACTGTAGGCTGGCTGTGAGT
Organism: Melanodrymia brightae; assembly: GCA_032273805.1. Lineage (NCBI taxonomy): Eukaryota > Metazoa > Mollusca > Gastropoda > Neomphalida > Peltospiridae > Melanodrymia > Melanodrymia brightae. The sequence continues at coordinate 4,303 of JAUTCZ010046584.1, read as the reverse complement.
TGCACAGTAGGGCTATCTGTGATGAATCTAGTCGTTCTTTGGCATTTCTTTCCCTTTCTTTTTTATAGCAAACATCAACAGAAAATGTGTCACACCATAGAGAGCACCAACACAAAATGCCGTTTTGCTGGGGAAAATGCACAAATTTCGCCGACAATATGCACAGATTCATCCACTTTAGATAGAGATTTTCCAGATGTAACGTAGCAGTTAAATAGATGATTTTGATGAACTAGAACACATCAACAGTAACATAGACCCACTTCTGAAGCAGCATCAGAGGTCTGCTACAGAAGATGTCGAAAAATGCAATCCTTCACGATCTTGAAAAAAGTCCATGCTTCTAATCATTCCATTGTTTAAGTTTGTTCACGTCTTTTTTCTTTTCTTTTCTTTTCTTTATTTCCATACGAAAGTTAAAATAAAACACATGCATTTCACAGAGATACAACTGTTGCACAATGACAACATCCAGTCAAGAGTCATCAAGTCTAAAATATTCTTCTCCCTAATTCATCTAGTACATCAAATTACTCATCATCATCCTCACTCTCATCTTCGGCTTGCTCCAGCCACGTCAACCACTGATTCACCTGACAAAACAAAACAACAACTTCACTTGTATTTGTAATCAATGATAAAAGATAAAGTGTGACGACACCACTAGAACACAATGATTATTAATCAGTGGTTATATCAGAGTGAAGCTACTATGCTGTAGGCTTATTTGAATAAACTTGTCTTATGTGTAAACTTTGAACAACTTTCCAATGTATGGCGCTTAAAATATTTTAAAATCTTTTCCAAAAAAACAATGAAGCACCAATTGAAATAAATGGGTTTTTTTATTATTAATTTTCTAAACTTACATATGCACAAAATGCTATTTACAAAATGCTATTTACCTGGAAGAGTGCTTTCCCCTTACCAGGGTACTCATCATTCACTTCTTCCTTCCACTTGAGGAAAGCTTCTTCATCCAGGATTTCCAAGTCATAGTAAGCCATGAAGAACCTCAGTAACATCCCTACAAACAAGTAAATCAATTATAAGCATTAAAAACATATTCTCTGACGGGATTTCCAAGTCATAGTTAGCCATGAAGAACCTCAGTAACCAAACCTACCAACAAGTCAATTAATTATAAACATCAACGTACTATTAAAAATATATTCTCCGACAGGATTTCCAAGTCATAGTAAGCCATGTACAACCTCAGTAACATCCTTACTAACAAATTAATCAATTATAAACATTGTAAAGCGAGATTTAAATTGTGGCTATGTAACTGAGTGCCTTGCTTTGCCAGGTGTATGATAACCAGATATATAGCCTAGATGGTGAGATTGCACCCCAGCATGAGAATAGTTGAAAGCAAGTTTGATTACCTTTAGGGAAGTGGTGAGTGTGACAGAAGACCTGAGTGGCGTACAAGGTGCTGACCTGCAGCTCCAGGTTCTCATGTAAGAATCTTTGTAGCACAGCCTGAGAAATAACAATGGAATAAAAATAATCAACATGCAGATAGACGTATAGAATAACAAGTTGCTGTGAAAGACTGTTTATTTAAGTGTGTTTTCAATTGTACATCATGAACGAAAGTGAGCGAGTGATTTAAGATTGAAAAATGACAGTCGTATTACTCTTAAGTATCAAACATTAGTCCTATAAATGAGACTAAAATGTCAGTACAGCATCGGTTTGTATTCATATGGCCACCAATAGTGAAAATCGTATCCCTGCATATAATTCAGTTACAAAGTCTCCCTGGGTTACTTTCCTTTCAAACAGATTACTCTTTTGTCATTACTGTAGTCTGCAAATATAATAGTTATCTTTCAGGTGTCTTTTGTAACCAGACTACACACAATAAAGTACATGTATTGGCAAATAATTTGCAGCATAACCCGTATATTGTAAGATTAAACAGTGTGTGATTTATTGACTGATAAAAATATTTTACCTTGAGTTTGTCCAAGAGTTCCTTTTCCTTCTCTGTGACAATCTTGTCGGGCATAGCGGACACATCAATTAACTTACCAAGAGATGTCTCTCCAGTCACATGTCGTAAGATACTGAAAGAACACACTTTCACAATTTAGTATTTAATACTGACGTCAGTAATAAAGAACAATCACTAACTATTTTTGAACAATCATAAACAGATTTAACATGAATTCCACTTAGATTAGAAATCTTTCCACCAATATATATATCATCATCATCCAAAAGTAGAAGAAAACCGAGATATATATAATGTATAATTTCTGATTTATCTAACAGTAAACTTAAATTAGATCCAACAGCAAAATGTTGACTCCTGGAAGATAACACATGTTATTGTCCTGAGACTTCTGTCAGACTAGAACATAAATAAAAAAACTACAAAACAAATTGTTAAATATACATGTATATGTACTAAAATAAATTATATAAAAGGTAAACAAATCTGTACAATTATAATAATAAAAAATGAGTGATTATAGTTTACCAATTTGTGAGAATGTTTATAAATCCAGTGGTTTTCTGCATGTTAAGATCCACATGATCCCTGATCCACTTGAAAACTGCTGATGCCGATGGCTCAGTTTGAATCTGGCGCCACAACTCCGACTGAATAGTCAACAATGGGAACAGTAAACTTAGGTCACGGTCCTCAAGAATTTCAAGCATTCGGTCTTTCTTTTGATCAGTTTCTGCGAGTAAACAAACAAGTTAGAACCATTATATTTTCAGATGTATTACAATTATTTGTCTGAACATAAAATACTAAAGAAACCAAAAAGTGCAGCAACAGTAAAATAAATTACAAGATATCTGGCATTTTGTCGTGTTATGAAGTAAAAAAGAAATGCTACTGCTGTTAAAGACTTGTCTGTACAATGTTATATATAACTTACAAACAGCCTTTCTATATAATATCCTTTTGCTTAAATCATGGAACTGATAAAGATTTTATTATTCCATCTCCCAGTGTAACCGACTGATGTAAACAAATGTGGTATGTAGTCCTGTTTATGGGGAAAATGCAAAGAATTTCCTTAAAATTATATTTTGTAATTTTATGTAATAGCGTTATACCATAAAATAAATATATTTAAATCGTGACATTTGTTAAATGCTGAATGAATACGACCATGTAGTTTTGCAAATTTTGATAATTTGTAACATGATCAATTGAGGCACAGGACTATAGGACCAATTTTCATCCCTACCCAAAGAAAGTCAACGTGTGTAAACTATCACATAATTAATGTGTATTACTAACCTGGCAACATATCCTTCAAGTTGATCTTGCTCTCGTTGAAGACAGCAAGAAGCCATTCCTTACTGCGGACAGTGCGCAGGTGCTGGAGACTCAGTAGGAACACGGGATGGTGTGTGCCATTTTCCATATCCTCGGCCAGCTCGGCCAATGTGATAACACCCTCACTTATCGCACCAGCAGAAAAACGAGCAACATGGGATCGTACAAGCGGAAGTTCCTCTTCAAGGCCAGGCATCTTCACAATCACTTTATGGAAACTCTACATAGAAAATGGAAACTCTACATAGAAAATGGAAACTCTACATAGACAACGGAAACTCTACATTGAAAATGGAAACTCTACATAGACAATGGAAACTCTACATAGACAATGGAAACTCTACATAGAAAATAGTAACTCTACATAGAAAATGGAAACTAGAGAGAAAATGGAAACTCTGTCATCAATGGTTTAAACCTGAACAAATTTATAGTCCCAAATTATTTAATAATAGAAAAGCTGCCTAATCAGGATCCAGTTGGTTGAATGTTTAAAAAAAAAATGTATTAACAGTTTTAAGTAGCATACCTGCATAAAATGATCAGATGTAATAAGATTTTCCTTCTTCAGTTCAGATATCAGTTTAATAATATTCTCACGCTCTTCATCTGTCAAAGAAAATTATCTTATTAAGATAAGTTAATTTACTAAATTTCAAAACTATTAATTAAAAACTATATACATCTGATGTATCCAGACTAGTATATAAAATTATATCCATATTCACTATATCTCAAATAGATGTGTCAAAGGTAAAAGTCATGATGATCATCATCAGTGAAAAAAATTGAAAGAGCATCAGGCCCCACGCGACCAGGCGAAGTGAGACTAAACTTCGCTTTCATCTTCATCACTTCGCTCTGGCACCGTCTGTGCGGCGACATCGAAGTCGCCTTGTAAAAACAGATGTCTGTGACTCATTCGCGGATGAATGACCAAGAATTTCAAGAACAGCGGTGTTCACACTTCACCGCGAAAACAATTAAGTACCGGTA
>JAUTCZ010046573.1:0-11857 GCA_032273805.1 Melanodrymia brightae | reverse complement strand
CGTCTGACGTCCAATAACCGCTGATTTATAATCGATGAGTTTCTAGTGGCGTCGTTAAATAAAACAAACTTTACTTTTTACATGGTAAAGAATTGCCCACAATGCCAAGCGCAAAGCATACCTTGCATATAGCCAACCAGGAACCGTATCTGGATTACCCAAGCCAGTAACAGTTTGCATATGGTTAGTTATACATGCAATGAGGTTATACCCATAAGTCATTGAACATACGTTATAATATACCAATTATGATGGTATTACTCATATTTCGATATAATTACAACGTGAAAGAAAACCCAGCGTAATTAGGACTCTTCTTTCAACTCTGTGAATAGTTACCCCGATTAAATATCGTAAATTTGTAACATATTTCTGTCCAATGGAGCATTTTATGTTATTACAATTAACATACATATTATTTTTTACAATATCAATATGTATACATCCTATGTGTTTCTGGACATCCAAATTGTTATAGTAGCTTACTGTGATCTTTTGTCTAAAATAATTTAGTGCGTACTGAATTATTGTAGGCCATATCAAGCTACTACAAACATATTGGATATACATATATTGATATTGTAAGCAATAAAACGAAAGTAAATGTTAATTTTAGTAAAACAAATTAATGATTTATTAGCCAGAAATATGTTATAAATAGCATTATATACGTACGTTCGGTTGCACTCGTCTTAAAAGTCGGGACTGTCCCTTTAAATATAACAGTATCGATTTTTGTCAATTTTGACAGGTTACTAGATTTTTCTCTATTTTGTGTAATTACACAAAACAAACCCGTGCGACATGCGAGTGGTTTTGTCAGAGCGGGTCACAGATGCCATCACATATTTTCATACAGTTCAGATATCGGCATAACTCAAGGCCATAGTGGCTTTTAGTCCATTGATTTGGTAGTCAAATAATAAAAATCCAGTTCTGGTTCATGAACTACTGATGAAAAGAAACATAACTACACTTCAGGTTGATAAACCTCGCCATACATAACATTAAATCGGTTATGGGTGTAAATTCAATTTTCTTTAATATCATTACGGAGGTTCCATCTAAACCTCAGCCCAATTCCAATTGAAAGTCCTCAAATTGCAGATACCAACTTATTTACATCGTTAGCACACTGCATCTGTACACGAATAGGAATTAATGAAGCTGATAGCTACGTGTAGTGGCATGAACTGCACAGAGTTGAAATGCCTAAGATTAGTGTGTCCGCTGTATTTCACTTCGTTGAATATGATTATTGCTATTAGAGACGCAGTTTTCCACAGAACGCTTGGTTTATCGCGTATCAAACTTGACAGTTCAAAATGGCTGTATTACTATTTTTGATAGTTTTTCTTTCGATGTTTTGTCTATGGCAACAAAAGTTATAAAAATATTAAAATTGAGATAGATAGATAGATAGGTTCCCGATTCAATGTATCATATTTTGACGTTAGAACGCTTAGTATTTCAAGAATAACGGCCTGTATTTAAGACATTACCATACTGAGATTTTAGATTTGCGGGTGCTATTGTCCAAATGTAATTTTTGACCGAATGCATTAGTCCGAGGTACAAAATGAAACATTTGCGGGGATCAAATGGCCTATAACACACGCAAATGTAAAATATCCTTATAGTTATGTCCATTGTCAACTGACTTGAATTTACTCTTGTACTCTATTATACAGCAAACAGACATTTCCAATCTGATTACAATCAGATCCATCATGATCATCTATCTATTACGTTTACGGCCATGTCAAGGCGACCTTTCACTTGACCAATCAAATTAGCGCTTCCAGGTTCTTGACAGCGACAGAATGCAATCGAAATACCTCGGCTGAAGACGTACCGGATGAATACGAATATGCCTCCTACTGGTAAATGCATATTTAATAATGTTCAGGCAACACTAAATGTCTTTCCATGTTTTAACGCATAACATATTTGTATCTTTTGGATAACATGTGTATTATTTGTCGAACAAAAAGTTCTTTGAAAGAAAAGTAATTTCAATCCACGAAACTATTGATAACATCGGAAATGTTGTACAGATAACAGTATCATCGTCAAAAATGGTGTCTGTAGGACATGACAGAAAATGCGAGAACATCTAAAAATTAAGACAAGAAATAGACAAATGAATTATTCATTTAACAATATCTCAAAGAATCTTCTGTTAACGCCTAAAGTTTTAACAATTTGTTTGTTCAGTATTCCTTACATCACTCAACGTAAGCCTACGAAGAAGACTTCTTCATATTCAAATTTAATAAATACCATGACTCTCGTCAAAATGGCCCTTTAATAGATATCATACACGCTGTAGAAAATTTGCAAAATCAGCGAGAAGATATTATGGTCATCATATAAAATGGCTGCAGCTATCCCACAACACCATCCTGACCAAGGAGATAGATGTTAATGGACACGTAATTTAAATAATTCGAAATTAAAATTGACGTGGCAGGACTGCATTGTATTATTTAAAACGAAACTACAAATTATACACTGATTTTTGTTTGTTTACACCATATATTGACACCCAATAGCCGATGTCTTTATTTCCTGCTGGGGTGTCGTTAAACAAATATATAATAATAACAAATTAGGCCTAGCAGAAAACAATTGGTACCGGTATCCGTGGTTAAACGCGTTGGAGTTAAGACTGGGTTCAAATCCCATCCCTGGCACATGGGATTCTTTATCTCAGTACCGCCTCCAACCCAGAGCGAGTGCTTCGCAAGGCTCAATTGGTAGATATACTTCCACTGACCAGCGTCCACATCTGATTTAACAAAGGCCGGGATATGTAGTCCTCTGTGGGAAACTGCATATAAAAGAGTCTTTGCTACTTAAATATGAGTAGCGGGTTTCCTCACTCATACTAACACTAACTTCTGTTCTGGACAGGCAGCTGGACTGCTTGGCCATAACAGACGTGCTTGAACCTTAATTGGATATAAGCACGTAAATCAGTTATAACTAACATTTGGTTCTGTTACATGACTCAAGAAGACATCGGATCCCGCCCACACCCAGCAACTAGGTAGAAAAATATTTCAGAAATTTTAATTTGCTTTTCATTTTTATTAACTTTTATAAATTATTGTAAAACTATTGTATAATGACGTTTCCTTTGGGCGAGGGGAGATAACAAAAAATCCTGACTATTTAGCCCTTTTATGAGTGGGTCCATGCGCCCTTTGTGAAACTTGGCCGTACATCATAAGTCTTTTCCTTGGAAATTATTTCCTATAATCGCTCATGATTTCTTTGAATAATATGTGATATTATTGGGTTTTTTAAATCTATTAATTTTGTTCATCAGTCTGTTTTATATTGCAGGAGGTTGTCCGAAAGCTGCATTGAAGCTGAACAGAAGCGGCATACGATATTCTGGGACATTCAAATGTGACAATCAGTGGAGTTGACGTGGGCCTGGATTCATACTTCCTTCAAGTCATTGATTTAAGCACAAGGTTGAAGGTACAGTAGCAATAAAATGTAAAAATAAAATTGTGGGGGTTTTTATATTTCATTTAATAATTTTTTTTTCAGAGAAGCATCACCATCCTAATCACATCAAAATGAATATAGCGGTCTCGGAATCTACGTGAATAAGGCGTCAGCTAAAGACCAACATATAAAATCAGTTTGCACTGACTAGCTAAAAGAAAAAAAAACTATAACCAAAACAAATCATAAACCTTTATATTTATTAAAAGTACAAAATAAAAATAAAGCAAACAAATAAGACGATAACCCACATGAAACGTAAACACTGGCTTTGTGATGTCAGATTTTACTCACACCCAACAAAACATTTGATTGAAACCCAGCATCCATGATATTACAATTTGTCATTATTATTATATGCTTCAGTGACGCCATACCCACTACATTTCCTTCTACCATGCATCACCCACCAGCAACCGTCACCTCGTATTCAGTTCCATGTGGGAGAGACGAGGAAGAAGAAAACGACCGTTGCAAATAGAGGTTCTGCAGTTGCAGAAAGAATACTTTACATTGAAAATTTAAGAAATGAAAATTGAAGAATAAAAGCATGTTATATAATTTTAATAAATTAATAATTATACTGAATGTATGGACAAGTACAGTTTTTGCCCGGCATTAGTAAAATGTATGTAGAAACGTTTTAATATCACATTTTATGGTATAATAAACAAAATATAAGAGAACGCTAACTTTAATAAATAAAATGTGCTCTATTATATGTTACAAATAGCATTAAATGCTCATGTACGGTGACACTGTACCTTTAAGCCATTAGGTACGTGATAGTTATAACTTATTTACGTGCTTATATCCAATTAAGGTTCAAGAACGCCTGTCATGGTCACCCAGCCCAGCCGCCTCGACTGCCTGTCCAGGACAGAAGTTAGTGTTAGTATGATAGAGGAAACCCGCTACTCTTGATGAGAATCAAGGGATCTTTTATGCACTTCCCCACAGACAAAGACTGTACATACCACGGCCTTTGTTAAACCAGTTGTGGACACTGGTCGGTGTAAGTGGAAGTAAGTATCCATTGAGCCTTGCAGAGCAGTCACTCTGGGTTGGGGGCGGTACTGGGATTAATAATCCTATATCCTACGAATGGGATTCGAACCCAGTACTTACCAGCCTGAAGGCCGGTATGTATGCTCTATTGTGGCATCTTTCTTAAACTCGAATCAGCGGCATTAAGGTGAAAAAAAGAACACCATTGTATGACGCAAGCATACATGTACGTCTACCACAGGCAAGTTGACAACTACGGACACATTGATTTATCTCATATTTGCTTTTCACGTTGTACGAATATTCAAGTAGAATACAAGTGAAATTTTCTTTTGAAAATCAGTGCGCGTCCAACAATCAATAATGCTATTTTGTACTATAATTGAATTGCACTGTTTTGAATTGTATAAGCAGCCAATAAGACGTGTTGACAACGAATACACCGTCTAGGAAAACTAGTTATTTTAACGGCATACTCTCGAGTTTTAAAGGTACAGTCCCGAGTTTTAAGAAAACAAACACTTTATTTCATTCATGGGTCATATAAAATGACATGATGAAGTGAGAGTAACTCATTTGACTAGTTTTATGCTCGAAGAGACGAGTGTCACCATACTTACGAGTCTAATGCTATTTGTAACATATTTCTGGCTAATAGAGCATTACTTATTAAAATTAACATTATATTGCTTATCCTATGTCTTTTTGATCATCCAAATTGTTGTACTAGCAGCTGCTTATTGTGTAGCCTACTTTTGTATAAAATAATTTGTATCGTACTACATTATTGTAGATAAAAGTCCAAGGACCATACTAAGCAATAGTTACAAACGCATTGGATATACATAATATTGATATTGTACGCAATAAAACTAAAGTAAAAGTTAATTTTAGTAATAAAAATGCTCTATTACTATTAGCCACAAACAGCATTAGTAGTGTAGTGCCCGTCTTAAAACTCAAGACTGTACTTTTAATTATCGAGTTTCATTCCAAACGTGACCTTTCTTATACAAATTGATTCTTATGTAACGATTTGTCTATACTGGAATTAGACCTTGGCTGACGGAAGTTGCAATACTATTGAGGTTAATGGTAAGCAACGCTTCGTTGTTCGATATTTATTAGACGCCAAAAATATCCATTAAGTGCACATTAGCTGTAATCTAGCACGACACAGAATTAACTACACTTTGTTGCTTCTTTGAGCATTTGGATGTTATCCATACTTTGAGATCATTATACCGATAATTTTAATTAGAACTCTGTCTTTCTTAAGAGTAAAGTTTGATAATAATTACTTAATATTGCAGATTGAAGTGGAAAACATTACCTTGATGTGCGTGTACTGAACAAAATTGGTAGCGTTGTGGCTGCAAAGATAATGACTTAATATTGAAGATCGAAGTGGCAAAATTTAACTTGGATTACGTCAGCTTAAATTGGTGTGCTTGTATGAACAATAATTACTAGTACACTGTACTTATGTCTGAGCGGAGGCGGTGAGGGAATCGAATGAAGAATTCTCGACTACTTCAACTAATAATTACACACCCACCAGTGCCCCTTGCTTGTACTTACTTTAGAATCAAACATAGAGGGTAGACTAATGTCGGGAAAACGCAAGGGACTTTATTACAAAGTCGTGATGACACGTACAGCCAAAGTAGTGATCATACCAGGTGCTCGTGAACGATGAGCGTATCCTGCCAACCCGTGGCACCCATCGTAAGTACATACAGTGTGTCTGATGTCTTCATCGAAGGTATACCATCGATCATCATGTGTCAATGATGCGTCATATCCGCATCATGTCTACCATAAAACTGTTTACTAGTGCATGGACGGTATAACCCTAATGAAACAATTTATGAGCCAGAAGGACACGGCGTTGCTCAAAATCGGCTTATAATGAACATGCTCTAAAGTATCTCACAAGTTCTAATATGAAGACACCATATGCTGGAGCAGATGGAATGTTGCACGAAAAAAGATCGGCTATTGGGTGTCAATATATCGTTTATATAATAATATAAAAAATAATAATCAGTATATAGAAGCAAAGCAGTGATGATACCAGATGCTCGCAAAAGATCCCTTGCTGTTATTCGATAACAGTAGCCTATGTGGCGACAACCGGTTTCCTGTGAACAGGTGTTGATATAATAATAATGCGTTTGACATCCGATAACGTCTCATTAATAATCAATGTGTTCCGGTTGTGTCGTTACACAAACTTTTGTACTTTTTTATTATAATTAATGGCCTATATGACATCGGATTTCTTCTGAAGGTAATGTGTCATAATAACTAAAAGCTTTGAATACTTGCCTGGATAAAGCAATCGTATACTATACAGATTTGTTTTCTTCTAAAATGTTTCTAGTAGTGTTAGTTACAGTGTTTGCAAACGCTTTTTACAATGACCCTTCATTGTCTGTCACATAATGCCTGATGCAATACTGTACTTTGACCTGTTTCACACGTTTTTCTTGGGTACATGCCTTTCAACCTTGTCTTGTGGAGAGTAACGTTCTTGTGTATGTTGATGAGTTTGAGGTTTAGATTTCGTTAACTTTTGATAACGATGATTGATACTGTTCCTTAAGAGTATAATGTAGTAATAGTAACGCACTTCAGTAACATTTCCATACCATAGATTTAATTTCTTTTTCTCGCTGTCATTTAGCCAATAATGAGACAGAGCGCTCAGCCATCAGAAGTGACGTTGCTAATTTGAAAATAACCCACTTTTCCAGTGAACTCTGTAATTAAAGATCTGCCAAACAAAAACAACGCATTTTTGTATGTGAAGAAGGTGTAAATTTGCTTATTTTGGTCGACAAATAATTAGTCTTGTGGGGTGCGAGTGTATAGTACAACTGCCGTTGCATGGAGTTGTAGTGGAGGAGGGTAGGAAGATGGGGAGGGGGGGGGGGGAGGAAGAGTTGTATAGAGGTCCAAATTATTACACGTATTTAGTATATTACACTAAACAATTTAGATGGACTTCCAAACTAAAATACAACAGAAGTGGTTTGTACTATTTATTTACCTGAACCAGAGATCATCAGACTGAGAGCAAGCTTCATTCTGTCAAGCCAGTCTGGAAGAGTGGCAGTCCTCCTACAGACAGAGCAGGAAGGATGAGGTGGTCTTGTGTCGTTCTCGTATTGGTCATACACATTTGACATATTTATTTATTTTGAAGAAGGACGCTCCACCTCAGTGTGATCACTATCGATGTACATTTATATTACAGCCAGTTATAGAAAATATATTTGGTTACAGATGTGTGGTGGAATAATTTAGGTCCCACCCACAACTGGTTTTAAAGTTTCTTAGAGAAACAAATTTTAAAACAAAAAGCTGTGATATTTTAGTTTTATGTATTTACAACATAGCCATTTACACTATTTACTACTGCTTTTAGACTTTACCATATATTATTTATATATCAGCTCTGATGTTTTCGTTTACACCATATATTGATACCCAATATCTTTTTTTCATGCTATAGTTGTAGTGTTATCAGTCTTAGAATTTTAAAAATAATTTCTATAAAATTCAGTGCTTTCAGAATCGCCAAGGGTTGTTTTCTTGTGACTGTTCGAAATCGCTTGGAGTAAAAATGGCTTTAGTGATACATAATTATATATAGTGTGTTTAGTATGAATATGCAGGTAATAATAATAATTTTTACAATGTTTGTTTTACACAATCATTATAATGTATGTCCACGTTTGTTATCCGTCTTTCTTTTGACAAAATTTACCAAATTATCTGTCTAGCGTCACATTGTATTGAATGATTGTGTCGTTAAATGGAAATAAAATACGTTAACATTGAAAGCCACACATTATTACAATCTGCAAACCAATGCGTTTATCGGTCTAGATGACTGCTGTTAACTGTAGAATGCTGCGGGTTAACTACCTGAAATCAGTTACCTGCGCTGTTTACCACTGTTGCGTCGTGAATTAAATCCGTTTTTGGAATCATGGTCGAAAAACGTATTAACCGGACTCATTTGTTGGCCACTGTAGCAGTTAGAGGCACGATGCCTAGTTGTAAAACTAATACCACTGTGCTTGCGCAGTTAATGCTATTTGTCAAGTATTTCTGGCTAATGGAATATTTTTGTAATGATTAAAATGAACGTTTACTTACATCTTATTGCTGACAATATCAATATAATTATGTATATACAATGTGTTTCTGGTCATCCACATGGTTGCAATAGCTTTTGCCTAAAAGAATTTCTTTTGTGCCAAATAAATGTAAAAAAATAAGGACATCGGCTATTGGGTGTCAAAATAATTATGGTACTGTATATACAATATTAAAAAATAAAATACAAATCAGTGTATAGAGATGACATAATTATGACTAATCTATGGTAAAAAAAAAAATAAACAATAGTATACAGGGCTATGTTATAGTACGTACAAAATATCACAGATTTTATTTTAAAAATTTGCCAAATTTTTTTTTTCTTAAACATTTTTTAACACAAGTTGTAGGTGGAACGTAAATGATTCCACCACACATCTGTTGCCAAAGATACTATCTCTAACTGGCTGTAAATAACCACAATGCACCAAAATGTGACGTGGTATACATAGACAGTGATCACACTGAGGAACGTGCTCCAGACAAACATTGTAGTTTGAGAAGTAATAATTGAAATGTCAAACCGTGGGGAACCGAAATAATGGGACCAAACCATAACGAAAAATATGCACGTGTGAAAAAACTGAGTTTAAATAAATAACCTGGCAGAAAATCCAGAAAAGTATCCGAATCTAAATGCAATGCATATTTGATCAAACTGTCCTTATGCAACAGTCAGTCAATCGAGCAGTAAAGAAAACAGAAATCGTTTGGTCACTTGACAATTGCTGAATAACTAACCCGATAACATAATATTGATCACCAATGCAGACGTCATCAGGTTGTATTAAAATGCTCTTCCGTGGACGCATGAGATTCATTCTCAGCCGATTCGCAGCTTGAACACATCAATAGCGATCTATCATTGTCGGATTGAGTATAGTGGGTCATTTAAATGCATATACCTGAGTTTATGAACATCCAATGCGTTCGTATAAATGCGTTCGTATAGTAGCTAATTATGGTAATTTGACGTTACGCCTTATTTTAGGCAAGCACGGTGGCATACGTCTTAAAACTAGGCACTGTGCCAGCCTTTAAGACGAATAAAGTCTGACGTATGTGCACGAATACACTAACAGCAAATCGCTAGGCGAAATCGCTAGGCATGATCGTTGGTAAGAAATAATTATGGATATCCTATGGAGCGCACGCACTAGTGACAGGAATGACGTTATCGCCTTCAGCGAAAGTTTATAGCAAAATTCAAAATGGCGCGAATTTGTGTACGGCGATTCCGCCTATGCGTGACTAATCACGGTCTACGGATTGTTAGTTAGATATATCGCTGCTTGGCAATTATTCTGTTCTATCGACGAAATTGGGTCACATGGAATTATGAGTATCACTGGAAAGCTAACATTCCAATCTTTAAAAAAAAAAAAAAAAGTAATAAGGCAATTGTCGCCGTATGTTATCAAATATATGTTGTTAGGTGATGAATCAGTGCTCCCCAACCCTCACATCACCTATGTTTTCTGGGGACAATAAACGTTTTAAAAAAAAAAAAAACCCAAAAACCCATTCCAATCTTTAAGATGAAACCGGTTTCAGTTGCATATCTTAATAATTTTTTTGCGCTTCATGAAATACGTATCTGACGTATAATGTACGCAAGTGATTAAAAATCGTTGTAAACATCAGACTAACCCAACTCCCTCAAGTTGGCGGCCAACAAGCGACAACCATTAAGAAATATCAGTCACTAATACTACTTCCGGTAAATACTCGTATACTGAAGCAGTTTGCAGCGGCTGGATATTAAGAAAATTTGTACAAAAACAGGTGATTTATATGTAAAAAGATATTTAAGTGTATGCAGTTTATAATAATAGTAAAGTAAAGTTTGTTTAACGATGCCATTGGAACATATCGATTATAAACCAGCGCTTATTGGACGTCAGATGCATGTTTATATTGACACATGGTTACAGAGGAAACCCGATGCCGCCGCTACCTGGGCTACTCTTCCAAAAAACACCAAGGGTCTTTTATGTGCATTATCCCATAGACAGGATAGCACACACACACTATGGAATTTGATATACCAATCGTGTATCACTGGCTGGAACGGAAAATAGCCCATAAAATGTTTTGCCCTGTGGAAGATCGATCTCTTGACCCATCCCGCCACAGGCAGATACTCTACCCCCTTATACTAATAGAGGCTCTAGATAAAACAAAAAAGAAGACGGGTCATAGTTTAACTTTCACACACATCATTCCATCTATACTAAAATCGATGGGGACATACCACAAAAAGGTTTTTGAATAGTGTAATACAAAAATAACTAGAATATATCAACACTATCAACAAACCCCTGTCAGCCATCCCACTCCCAGTTTGTTTTCTGTTGGGTGATGAGAGTTAATGGCCGCCAACTTGAAACTGGTGACGTAATACGTCATTTCAATATATTCTAAAATGCTAGTATCATTTCAATATATTCTAAAATGCTAGTATTGAATATGTTGTATTACATTGAATGACATTTGTAACATTATTTGTTTATTTATTCAATATACTGACCTGGCTAATTGGTAACAATAGTTTCAAAGATAATGTTTCATCGATTTATTGTACATTGAATACTTGGAAAACGAGATAAACATTTGTATTACATACAGGGGAACATTGAACAAGTTAACGCCTTCTACTCACAGGACAGTAAAAACTAATCCTCAATGAGACAATAGATGGTTTTAGTATTATGTTAATACATGCAATTGCATTCCTTAATTATACATCAGCGGCTGATCAGCCCACTAACTTAATTTTTTACGTTTTTAGATGTAATGAAATTGTACAATACTTCTTAACACACTTCCGGGATGCGTATGCTAATGACAGTAAATAGAACGACAACTATCACATAGAAATTGAAAATATAATCGTAATTGCAACATAAATCATAATCTCTGTTAATTAGCTGAATTTGAAGGCGATCCACTTATGTTTTCAATAAATCAAAATATGGATTATAAAATGTTATTCATCACGTTTGGCATCGACCCGTAGGACACACAGTGTGTCCCCGGGGCGGGGCCGGCACAGATCCCCCATTAAAATGCCGTCTTGATTTTTATATTTTTAATACTTGCATTATTCGCCATGGATAATACAATTTTACAATGGAATTGTAGAGGCTTTAAA
>JAUTCZ010046562.1:0-11858 GCA_032273805.1 Melanodrymia brightae | reverse complement strand
CGCGGACGAACAACTATTCTGCAGTGTGACGCAAATTCTGCAAATTTTTCCGCGACCGCGCACTCGCGGGATTCAGGGGGGTGGGGGTGGGGGGGGGGAGTGGTATATACTCTCCTGTCTGTGGGAAAGATATGTAAAAGATACGTTGCTACTTATCAAATAGTAGTAGTGGGTTTCCTCTATCATACTAACACTAACTTTTGTCCTGGACAGGCAGTCGAGGCAGCTGGTCTGCATGACTATAACAGACGTGCTTGCTACAGCACGTAAATAAGTTATAACGAATGAACTAAGAAACTATAAGTACATAATCATGTTGCACATGTTTTATTCAACAAGTATAATACATGTTCGTTCATGGCTTGGCGTGTACTCTGCTCGCTAGTAGTAGTAGTAGTAGTAGTAGTAGTAGCAGAGGTTTCCCCAGAGCTATGATGCGTAGGGTGCCCCTACTCATTAGCTGTTTAACTAAGCGCTTTGATTTATTTGAAGGGAATTGTAAGCGCTTTATTATAGTATTTGCTAGTTCTAAACGTATCTACAGAAATATGAATTGGCATTAGTTAATACACCAAACACTACTTACGAAATTCCTTTAACAACGTTCAAATTGCCACTAGTTATGTTGTTTTTTTTTTCATTTTCCGATGTTCAGTTACGTTGTTTTTGTAATATAATAAGGACAAAGGAAAAAAAGATCACACCATTGAACAACTTTTAATGACGTATGACATTTCGGACGCCATTTTGATTGACTTGTGATCGAAAAGGTATAAATAATTTAATGGCCGATTTATACCGGTACTATGCAAAATAATATAAAGTATTTGCATAAAAGCATATTTCGTGGCAGCTTTAACTATTATCAGGCTCGTTCGAAATAGCAGTTTGTTCGTTTTAACTATTTTGAGGCCGTTTTTGAACAGTTGTTTCAGGGCCGTTTCCGTTTACGTGGTCCACCTATTCCCGTTTTCAAAAGACGCATACAGTAATGCGGACTTGGTGCAGCTGTTTAATCTCATTTGGATCACGTGACGTGGGTATCTGGAAGAATTTAGATTGTCACCAAGCAATGAACTGAGGTAATGGTTGAAAATACACCAGACAACAAATTATATTTATACACGTTGTACACAAGTATTAACACTATCATACAATGTCATCATGTCGGGTTCTACTGTAACACCAGTAACAAAGCTATCATACAGCGTTTTTCTTTTCTTATACACAAGTAACACACGTCACAAAATATATAGCATAATACAGGCGCGGATCTATGTGCTGAAGACCCCTCCCCATATAATATTTATTTTTTATATATCATTTTTTAAAGAGAATCTCTTACCATTTTGGCGCGAAAAGCGCGATCACGTGACGACGTAATGAAGCGAGTTATGACGTAATTGAAGCGGGTTATCGCAAAATTATTTGCGTATAAACAGAAGAGAAAATCTGTCCTTATTTATCTACATTAAGTGCATACATTTATTATATTATAAACATCAAAAGAAATGCCAGCATTTTGCGTAAAATTGCTTGTTTAACACCGTACGTATACGTCATCAAAACCTGCAGCTAATTAGTTCGAACACTACTAAGGTCACGCTATTGTATGGAGATGCAGCAGAAAGGAAAGATTTGGCGCCGAAGCGAGTGATCGAGTGTTTGAGTTTACAAACATTGCCCGACATCGATTAGTCACGTGTGCTGGTGAGTCCGCGTCTGTAATGACAAAACAAACACGTGACACACTTACCATCCTCCACTTGTCTTCTGCATCGGTGACATATCCATCGTGTACCGTTTTTTGTTTTGAAGACCATCAAACGATCTTTATATACGATAAATATTTTTATTCTTTAATTGGTCCTAAACCTTTATTCATTCCAAATGCAATATTCCAAATTAAAATATAATTATTAGTGAATTGATTGTAATATATTTAACAGTATTGAGCCAAAAATAATATTTGATTTTACAATCGGATCAGCTCGACAAATTACGGTGGGACTTAGTGTCGCGTTTGACGTCTTCGGAACAACTCGGTTAATTCCGTACGTGTTAGTCTTTTTGCGTTATATTTATCCAATTGGCTTCTAACCAATAGTTCTAAGTATTCAAACAAATTCACCAATAGGATCTTGGCGTAATATTCATAAGAAATCTAATACTTATTTCAATATAATAAAATATTACTATTACTAATTGAATAATTATGGTTGATATGTAAAACATTTAACATATAACTTACCCGTCATATCCATGTCATAAATCCATTAGATATTCTGAAGTTTTAACCCGATTTTATTTAATTTAAATCAATTCAAAGTATCTTACATATACTGTAGTGTAGTGGTTGGCAAGAGAGATAAGAAAAAAAACGCCCACAACACTGACAGTGTGCCAGCTTTACCACAATGTTACTGAAAACAGCAAATATACACCGTCTGAAACTCTAGCTCTATATAACAACTCATACAACATTAACTGACACTGAATTAGTTGACTCGGAACTCTTCGGTTGTGTTCGTCGTGTACATAACATACGTGACTCGGAACTCTTCGGTTGTGTTCGTCATGTACATAACACAAGTGACTCGGAACTCTTCGGTTGTGTTCGTCATGTACATAACACCAGTGACTCGGAACTCTTCGGTTGTGTTCGTCATGTACATAACACACGTGACAGAAGCGACGGATATTGACGATCAATTCCGTAGTTTGTCTTCTTCAAATCACGGTTATTTTCAGTCAATTTAAAGAAGCATTATGATTGTTGCATTTTTTCCGTTTTACCGCAAAAAGCAAAGATTGATTTTTGTATCCAAAGACATTTAGAGATGGCATACTCATTAAAATGCATACAGATATTAGGTTAGGCAAAAACAAATTAGGTGTGTTTAGGGTAACATGTTAATATTAACAGGGTTTGTAGGCTTTTTAATGTGTTTTACAAAATAATTATATTCCCTCGATATCAACTGAAGCAATACTTTTATACTAACAATAGATGAAGGCAAGCAAGATAATATATTCCATTTGCTTTAAATACATATATTTTATTTTTCTAAGTATAATATTATACAGTCAAACCTGCTTGAGCGGCCACCTGTATTAAGCAGCCACCTGTCTTAAAGGGTCACCATAATAGTCTACCAAATCATCAAGTTTAGCGCATTACGACCTGTATTAAGCAGCCACCTGCCACTTTTGCTACTTCCTTAGGTGGTGTTTAAGACACGTTTCACTGTACATAATAATAAAAATTACAATTTAATTACTTTAAGAAAACATTTTTTAGCAACAAAATGTTTAGAGTAATTAGGGAGTAAAATTAGGGTATGTAGGGTTACTTTAAACACATCTATGTTATTTTGGCCTTCGAAATAAAGATTAGTTTTAATGAAATCCTAATCGAGTGACAAGATTAGCTAGTTGCAGAATGAATATCACCCTGTTAAGAGCAATTGATATCTGTCGGCATTACATCATCAACGATAAAACAGGCTAGACCAGTTGAAGAAGTTCCACAATGAACGAGCATTTTGCTTTCTGAGAAAAACGAAGCCTGCCAATAAGTGAATCATATTCACGAACGTGAACAACATTTAATAGAGATATCAACCTATGCCCGCTATAATTATGAACGTTATACATTAAGTTCAATATCTGTAATTCTCTGTTATTTGAACGTCTAGCGCCATGACAGATTGACAAATGGATGAATGTCGAGCGAGATTTGACATTCACAACACAACCGAGGATTTCTAGTGTCCATACTCTACTATATAGCTTATCTACAAGGCACCAAATGTACATATGTACAAAAAGTAAATAAATATGATCATAATACACATTTACAAATTTGTACAAACTCAGACGAGTTGATTGCAAGTAACTTGTCATTTTCACCTCAGTCAATCATGCAATACACACTCAAGCGCTGACATATCATCATTAAACAATGTCGTTGCCTCAATATGTTGAAATCCATATTCTCTTGAATGTAGTAACTGTCGACTTGCGCTATTTGTAGATATCCCCATACATAAAGTAAAGTTCTGTTCCCTTGCGCACTATTTGAATATATCCCCGTAGATAAAGTAAAGTTCTGTGGAATTGCGTACTATTTGTAGATATCCCCGTACATAAAGTTCTGTGGAATTGCGCACTATTTGAATATATCCCTATACATAAAGTAAAATTATGTTCCCTTGCGCACTATTTGTAGATATCCCCGTACATAAAGTAAAGTTCTGTGGTATTGCGCACTATTTGAATATATCCCCATACATAAAGTAAAATTCTGTTCCCTTGCGCGCTATTTGTAGATATCTCCGTAGATAAAGTAAAGTTCTGTGGAATTGCGCACTATTTGTAGATATCCCCGTACATAAAGTAAAATTCTGTCTATTTGCGCACTATCTGAAGATATCCCCGTACTTGAAGCTTCATTTGTTGTTTTTCCAACATTACAGTAGTTTAACTGATCAAGATATTGCGTGGTTATTTAAATAATAATTCTATCACACCGATTGAATTCAAATATCCAGTACTATGCCATAATGGGACTAACGTTCGCTATGTTTTGATTCTAACAGGGTCAAACCGAACACGGTACATGGCAACGTACGTTTCAATGAGTCTACATAGACATAAACATATTTTGTTTACTTTTCTATTTCAAACTTTAATGATAAACGTCCTAACCTTGGATTAGCTAGTATTCCAAGTTGATAGAGTGTTATTGTTTCTCTCCACACATGGGTGTTTTAGTTCTGTCTGTATGGTGCTACACATTGCCGCGTGTTCTGTATTCACTCACGCACAGTGTATTGAGACGGTTCGTGTTTTAGCACGTGCATTTCGTGCGCGTGTTACAACGCTCAGAGACAAGTCAGAGAATGAGACAATAAAGAAAGACGTGCACTCCGAGACTGTATTGAGTTGTTTGAAGTTGACGCACAGCACCACGTGTTCGTGTAGCAGACGTCACGGTGACGTCACGGGGACGCCGAGGATACTGTCTCAATAGCAGCTACACGTCACAGCGCTGTTCAATGTGAGTTATCTTTCCTTCTTACGCTCTCCTACACAGCGCTCATCTTCATACCATTGTGCGTTTAATACCTATTGCCTGTTCGGGGTGGGGGACACTTTTACATGGTCTAACTTGCCACTACTCAGGCCCACAAGCTCCCTTTATTTACTGCGTGAAGCAAGATATTGTAAGCCACTTGCGGCTCTCACAGACATGTGTGCTCGTCCAAATGAAGTTCACATTTTTTGCATCTCACATAACAACACCAGTGAAATTTGCACATACAACGTTCCACAATGACAATAGGGCGCGTTCGATAGCCCCGTCCGCAGCACATCAGCTCACACCCGTCTATCGCCTTAGAGGTCTTGTTACACACACGCCCATGGGTGCCTAACGACCCGGTCTTTTTGTCCGGCTCACAAAAGTCTGGCGACGCCGCCATGTAGACGAGATCGGACTCTGTGTGCGGTTTGAACTGCGCGTTCAGAGGCACCAGGTCGTTCCTCGTCCCCATCGTCTTTCTCTGCACCTCCGTGGCGCCGTCGAACTTCTCTTTCAACTTGTTGCCCACGTTTCGGAAGGACGGCATCGCGCGCCAGCAAGTTCGCATCTCGCACGAGCCCGACACGCCGTGACACTTGCAGTCCACTTTCATGTGGTCCTCGATCGCCTGCAAAATAACAAACTATACACAATTAGTATCAGTTCAATTTAAAACACATTCTCTCTGTCCACCCGAGTCTGTCTGTCTGTCTGTCTGTACGTCTGTCTGTCTGTCTGTCTGTCTGTCTGTCTGTCTGTCTATACGTCTGTCTGTGTCTGTACCTTGGTCAAGTAACGTACGTGCTTATATCTAAATAAGCCTCAAGCATGTATGTCCTGTACGTACAGGACATACATGCTTGAGGCTTATTTAGATATAAGCACGTACGTTACTTGACCAAGGTACAGACACAGACAGACGTATAGACAGACAGACAGACAGACAGACAGACAGACAGACAGACGTACAGACAGACAGACAGACAGACTCGGGTGGACAGAGAGAATGTGTTTTAAATTGAACTGATACTAATTGTGTATAGTTTGTTATTTTGCAGGCGATCGAGGACCACATGAAAGTGGACTGCAAGTGTCACGGCGTGTCGGGCTCGTGCGAGATGCGAACTTGCTGGCGCGCGATGCCGTCCTTCCGAAACGTGGGCAACAAGTTGAAAGAGAAGTTCGACGGCGCCACGGAGGTGCAGAGAAAGACGATGGGGACGAGGAACGACCTGGTGCCTCTGAACGCGCAGTTCAAACCGCACACAGAGTCCGATCTCGTCTACATGGCGGCGTCGCCAGACTTTTGTGAGCCGGACAAAAAGACCGGGTCGTTAGGCACCCATGGGCGTGTGTGTAACAAGACCTCTAAGGCGATAGACGGGTGTGAGCTGATGTGCTGCGGACGGGGCTATCGAACGCGCCCTATTGTCATTGTGGAACGTTGTATGTGCAAATTTCACTGGTGTTGTTATGTGAGATGCAAAAAATGTGAACTTCATTTGGACGAGCACACA
The DNA here is from genome assembly GCA_032273805.1 of Melanodrymia brightae. Classification (NCBI taxonomy): domain Eukaryota; kingdom Metazoa; phylum Mollusca; class Gastropoda; order Neomphalida; family Peltospiridae; genus Melanodrymia; species Melanodrymia brightae. The sequence goes on along the minus strand of JAUTCZ010046562.1, from coordinate 5,255 downwards.
TGTCTGTGAGAGCCGCAAGTGGCTTACAATATCTTGCTTCACGCAGTAAATAAAGGGAGCTTGTGGGCCTGAGTAGTGGCAAGTTAGACCATGTAAAAGTGTCCCCCACCCCGAACAGGCAATAGGTATTAAACGCACAATGGTATGAAGATGAGCGCTGTGTAGGAGAGCGTAAGAAGGAAAGATAACTCACATTGAACAGCGCTGTGACGTGTAGCTGCTATTGAGACAGTATCCTCGGCGTCCCCGTGACGTCACCGTGACGTCTGCTACACGAACACGTGGTGCTGTGCGTCAACTTCAAACAACTCAATACAGTCTCGGAGTGCACGTCTTTCTTTATTGTCTCATTCTCTGACTTGTCTCTGAGCGTTGTAACACGCGCACGAAATGCACGTGCTAAAACACGAACCGTCTCAATACACTGTGCGTGAGTGAATACAGAACACGCGGCAATGTGTAGCACCATACAGACAGAACTAAAACACCCATGTGTGGAGAGAAACAATAACACTCTATCAACTTGGAATACTAGCTAATCCAAGGTTAGGACGTTTATCATTAAAGTTTGAAATAGAAAAGTAAACAAAATATGTTTATGTCTATGTAGACTCATTGAAACGTACGTTGCCATGTACCGTGTTCGGTTTGACCCTGTTAGAATCAAAACATAGCGAACGTTAGTCCCATTATGGCATAGTACTGGATATTTGAATTCAATCGGTGTGATAGAATTATTATTTAAATAACCACGCAATATCTTGATCAGTTAAACTACTGTAATGTTGGAAAAACAACAAATGAAGCTTCAAGTACGGGGATATCTTCAGATAGTGCGCAAATAGACAGAATTTTACTTTATGTACGGGGATATCTACAAATAGTGCGCAATTCCACAGAACTTTACTTTATCTACGGAGATATCTACAAATAGCGCGCAAGGGAACAGAATTTTACTTTATGTATGGGGATATATTCAAATAGTGCGCAATACCACAGAACTTTACTTTATGTACGGGGATATCTACAAATAGTGCGCAAGGGAACATAATTTTACTTTATGTATAGGGATATATTCAAATAGTGCGCAATTCCACAGAACTTTATGTACGGGGATATCTACAAATAGTACGCAATTCCACAGAACTTTACTTTATCTACGGGGATATATTCAAATAGTGCGCAAGGGAACAGAACTTTACTTTATGTATGGGGATATCTACAAATAGCGCAAGTCGACAGTTACTACATTCAAGAGAATATGGATTTCAACATATTGAGGCAACGACATTGTTTAATGATGATATGTCAGCGCTTGAGTGTGTATTGCATGATTGACTGAGGTGAAAATGACAAGTTACTTGCAATCAACTCGTCTGAGTTTGTACAAATTTGTAAATGTGTATTATGATCATATTTATTTACTTTTTGTACATATGTACATTTGGTGCCTTGTAGATAAGCTATATAGTAGAGTATGGACACTAGAAATCCTCGGTTGTGTTGTGAATGTCAAATCTCGCTCGACATTCATCCATTTGTCAATCTGTCATGGCGCTAGACGTTCAAATAACAGAGAATTACAGATATTGAACTTAATGTATAACGTTCATAATTATAGCGGGCATAGGTTGATATCTCTATTAAATGTTGTTCACGTTCGTGAATATGATTCACTTATTGGCAGGCTTCGTTTTTCTCAGAAAGCAAAATGCTCGTTCATTGTGGAACTTCTTCAACTGGTCTAGCCTGTTTTATCGTTGATGATGTAATGCCGACAGATATCAATTGCTCTTAACAGGGTGATATTCATTCTGCAACTAGCTAATCTTGTCACTCGATTAGGATTTCATTAAAACTAATCTTTATTTCGAAGGCCAAAATAACATAGATGTGTTTAAAGTAACCCTACATACCCTAATTTTACTCCCTAATTACTCTAAACATTTTGTTGCTAAAAAATGTTTTCTTAAAGTAATTAAATTGTAATTTTTATTATTATGTACAGTGAAACGTGTCTTAAACACCACCTAAGGAAGTAGCAAAAGTGGCAGGTGGCTGCTTAATACAGGTCGTAATGCGCTAAACTTGATGATTTGGTAGACTATTATGGTGACCCTTTAAGACAGGTGGCTGCTTAATACAGGTGGCCGCTCAAGCAGGTTTGACTGTATAATATTATACTTAGAAAAATAAAATATATGTATTTAAAGCAAATGGAATATATTATCTTGCTTGCCTTCATCTATTGTTAGTATAAAAGTATTGCTTCAGTTGATATCGAGGGAATATAATTATTTTGTAAAACACATTAAAAAGCCTACAAACCCTGTTAATATTAACATGTTACCCTAAACACACCTAATTTGTTTTTGCCTAACCTAATATCTGTATGCATTTTAATGAGTATGCCATCTCTAAATGTCTTTGGATACAAAAATCAATCTTTGCTTTTTGCGGTAAAACGGAAAAAATGCAACAATCATAATGCTTCTTTAAATTGACTGAAAATAACCGTGATTTGAAGAAGACAAACTACGGAATTGATCGTCAATATCCGTCGCTTCTGTCACGTGTGTTATGTACATGACGAACACAACCGAAGAGTTCCGAGTCACTGGTGTTATGTACATGACGAACACAACCGAAGAGTTCCGAGTCACTTGTGTTATGTACATGACGAACACAACCGAAGAGTTCCGAGTCACGTATGTTATGTACACGACGAACACAACCGAAGAGTTCCGAGTCAACTAATTCAGTGTCAGTTAATGTTGTATGAGTTGTTATATAGAGCTAGAGTTTCAGACGGTGTATATTTGCTGTTTTCAGTAACATTGTGGTAAAGCTGGCACACTGTCAGTGTTGTGGGCGTTTTTTTTCTTATCTCTCTTGCCAACCACTACACTACAGTATATGTAAGATACTTTGAATTGATTTAAATTAAATAAAATCGGGTTAAAACTTCAGAATATCTAATGGATTTATGACATGGATATGACGGGTAAGTTATATGTTAAATGTTTTACATATCAACCATAATTATTCAATTAGTAATAGTAATATTTTATTATATTGAAATAAGTATTAGATTTCTTATGAATATTACGCCAAGATCCTATTGGTGAATTTGTTTGAATACTTAGAACTATTGGTTAGAAGCCAATTGGATAAATATAACGCAAAAAGACTAACACGTACGGAATTAACCGAGTTGTTCCGAAGACGTCAAACGCGACACTAAGTCCCACCGTAATTTGTCGAGCTGATCCGATTGTAAAATCAAATATTATTTTTGGCTCAATACTGTTAAATATATTACAATCAATTCACTAATAATTATATTTTAATTTGGAATATTGCATTTGGAATGAATAAAGGTTTAGGACCAATTAAAGAATAAAAATATTTATCGTATATAAAGATCGTTTGATGGTCTTCAAAACAAAAAACGGTACACGATGGATATGTCACCGATGCAGAAGACAAGTGGAGGATGGTAAGTGTGTCACGTGTTTGTTTTGTCATTACAGACGCGGACTCACCAGCACACGTGACTAATCGATGTCGGGCAATGTTTGTAAACTCAAACACTCGATCACTCGCTTCGGCGCCAAATCTTTCCTTTCTGCTGCATCTCCATACAATAGCGTGACCTTAGTAGTGTTCGAACTAATTAGCTGCAGGTTTTGATGACGTATACGTACGGTGTTAAACAAGCAATTTTACGCAAAATGCTGGCATTTCTTTTGATGTTTATAATATAATAAATGTATGCACTTAATGTAGATAAATAAGGACAGATTTTCTCTTCTGTTTATACGCAAATAATTTTGCGATAACCCGCTTCAATTACGTCATAACTCGCTTCATTACGTCGTCACGTGATCGCGCTTTTCGCGCCAAAATGGTAAGAGATTCTCTTTAAAAAATGATATATAAAAAATAAATATTATATGGGGAGGGGTCTTCAGCACATAGATCCGCGCCTGTATTATGCTATATATTTTGTGACGTGTGTTACTTGTGTATAAGAAAAGAAAAACGCTGTATGATAGCTTTGTTACTGGTGTTACAGTAGAACCCGACATGATGACATTGTATGATAGTGTTAATACTTGTGTACAACGTGTATAAATATAATTTGTTGTCTGGTGTATTTTCAACCATTACCTCAGTTCATTGCTTGGTGACAATCTAAATTCTTCCAGATACCCACGTCACGTGATCCAAATGAGATTAAACAGCTGCACCAAGTCCGCATTACTGTATGCGTCTTTTGAAAACGGGAATAGGTGGACCACGTAAACGGAAACGGCCCTGAAACAACTGTTCAAAAACGGCCTCAAAATAGTTAAAACGAACAAACTGCTATTTCGAACGAGCCTGATAATAGTTAAAGCTGCCACGAAATATGCTTTTATGCAAATACTTTATATTATTTTGCATAGTACCGGTATAAATCGGCCATTAAATTATTTATACCTTTTCGATCACAAGTCAATCAAAATGGCGTCCGAAATGTCATACGTCATTAAAAGTTGTTCAATGGTGTGATCTTTTTTTCCTTTGTCCTTATTATATTACAAAAACAACGTAACTGAACATCGGAAAATGAAAAAAAAAACAACATAACTAGTGGCAATTTGAACGTTGTTAAAGGAATTTCGTAAGTAGTGTTTGGTGTATTAACTAATGCCAATTCATATTTCTGTAGATACGTTTAGAACTAGCAAATACTATAATAAAGCGCTTACAATTCCCTTCAAATAAATCAAAGCGCTTAGTTAAACAGCTAATGAGTAGGGGCACCCTACGCATCATAGCTCTGGGGAAACCTCTGCTACTACTACTACTACTACTACTACTACTAGCGAGCAGAGTACACGCCAAGCCATGAACGAACATGTATTATACTTGTTGAATAAAACATGTGCAACATGATTATGTACTTATAGTTTCTTAGTTCATTCGTTATAACTTATTTACGTGCTGTAGCAAGCACGTCTGTTATAGTCATGCAGACCAGCTGCCTCGACTGCCTGTCCAGGACAAAAGTTAGTGTTAGTATGATAGAGGAAACCCACTACTACTATTTGATAAGTAGCAACGTATCTTTTACATATCTTTCCCACAGACAGGAGAGTATATACCACTCCCCCCCCCCACCCCCACCCCCCTGAATCCCGCGAGTGCGCGGTCGCGGAAAAATTTGCAGAATTTGCGTCACACTGCAGAATAGTTGTTCGTCCGCG
>JAUTCZ010046551.1:0-11864 GCA_032273805.1 Melanodrymia brightae | reverse complement strand
CCATGCGTCTGACGTCAAATAACCGCTGATTTATAATCGATGTGTTTCTAGTGGCGTCGTTAAATAAAACAAACTTTTACTTTTTTACGTCTGACAAAGTATGGTTTGTGACCACAAAAACTGTTACCTTTGTTTGTTACGCACGTCTGAGCATGCCACAAAAACATGACTTGGTAACAGTTAAGAATATTTCCTCTTGAAACAGTAGGGTAGGCCTAAAACATAAAACATCATAAATACATCAAAAGTGCAATAGTAATATGACTGACGGTTTTGGGAATATTACGTGGTGGGGTTTTAGTCCTGCTCTTGATTTACAAGAAAAAGGTACGCATCGCTTACAAATCCATTAAATAAGCGTCTAACGGCCACAATCGTGTGTTGCGGTTATCTATTTCCGAGGTATTATGTTGTCGATATTTGCAATGAAACATGCTGGTAATATACAGTACACTGGTATATACACTACTTGAAAAGAGTTACAACATTTAATAGTCATTGGTCAAAATATTTTTTCTTGTCACATATAAAATAGTAATAGGGGCCCTGCCCCACTGTATTACAAAACCCCACTCGTGGGCATCGTTACTGAAGAGTTGTCTTACAATGACTCCTACAGTCTGCAATCTGATCTAGCGTCATAATGTTTATATGCAAATCACAGTATACACATGCAGATGATGCAAGTTAACTTGTGCATGCACTATAAGTATGTCATATTAAAATCACAGCATGAACGAAGTCAGGGCACATTTTATATTAATTTGTCACGGGGCCATTTCATGGTATTTGTCACGTCCGTCACAATTGTTTCTCTTTGTTATGTAAATAAATGCAAATATCAGATTACATTAATCTTTTTGTACTGCAAATTGAAATTCCTAACAGTTGAATTATCTAACAACATAGTGTTTTGTCTTAACTAACCAAAATGATGAAAAACAATCGTGATGCACGTGACAAATACCATGAAATGCCCCCACTATACATTTGACAATGTTATAAAAGTAATTATAATTTTAATTAATCATTTGAATGAATTTGGCATGTGCATTCCATGGCACTGGCCTGTTGGTATGACTTTCGATGGACAGGATAAAACACTGTTTTATTAGACCAAATATTTGTCTGCCTAAATTTAAAATCACAGGCGATTGGGCCAGTGGTTTTGGCGGCAGCAGCCCTACCACCCAGAATAACCATGCAATATTTTAAATTAATGCTAATCAAATTAGGTAGAAAATGACTCAAATGGTGATATCTGCTGGAATTTTTTTTTCACCATCATTGTTGTTCATTCCAAATAACAAACAAACTTACTTGTGATCTGAATTACATGTACATCACAAATTTATATGCATTTTCAGGTATCCTTGAAACCGTAGAAAAGTTGAGTTTGAATGAAGAAAATTATCCAGGTTTGCAGTGAAATTTATTTATACAAATGTGATATACATGTATATTATAGTACATGTTGTTATTATGTGCATATTTTAAATTCAAAGTAATGTTTAAAACATTAATTTCTTAATAAACAATATACTATAATTTAATATAGTCATACATGTACATATTACATGTAAATATATATAAACTTAGGTGTACGTTTCCTGTCAAAGCAAATTAATTTTGTAGATAAATTAATTATCGTAATGTGTGTAAGTAACTCACAAATATTTTGTCAATGAATACTATTCATAATTATATATGTCTGTATTCCCTTTAGTTTATGTTATAAAATAAATAATATGTCACCTGTGATATTTAAGACTTAGAACTGTAAAAATGTATAAATAATTAATATTGTGTTATTCCTCATAAAATTTAAGCAATATTCTGAAATTTTATCAATCACAATTTTATACTATGTACAATTACATTATATATGCAGTATTGTTTAGATTGGGCTTTTTTTTCAGATGAAGTTAATATATATGTAAATTGTATTTTTCAGATGAAGTTAATATGTTACTAGTAGGAGCTGGAGATATCCGCCATGTTTTAAAAACAATCGCCCAACGTGGTCGACACAAACAAAGAAAGATAAATGTAATTATTATTTATTATACATTTGCATTGCGCTTTCTATCATTGAATATTGATTTCTAGACTAATAAGTTATATTCATCTTTGATCTGATTGGTCCTATTCCATGACTCACTATTTATGTGATAATTGGTTGGTTGGGTCATTTTCGGTGTGCTTCCATCAGAAAACTGTTCAAGCAGGCCTGTCATGGGCACATCCTCTGACTTAGCCAGAGAGGTCTGTCCACAACAGGGAATGTAATAACTATCACGTTTGAGCTTTTATGCCTCTTGATTAAATATGCTGGTGTGATGTTACAAGTACACTCCTTAATTTCTTTTGATACAATTTGTATAAATTAATCATTGATTGGATTTTCCATATAATTTATTAATACATAATAGTTAGATGTACAACCAAGCCTTTCAAAATCTGCATTTTTATTAGAATTCATTTTAATATATATATTTGTGTTGTTTTCCATTAGTTTTATATTGTGGAGTCGGCTCTGGAGTTGTATGCTCGAGACATTCTCTTTCTGGAACTAGCATTGGAACAACAAGCCCGAATGGGTCTGCAAGGTAACTAATAATCATACAAGACATGTCGGTTTGTAATACTGTGATGTTGTGTCAAGATAATATTATTAGATACATGTACCATCATCAGCCCTAACAGAGGGTAAGAAATGATACTGATAGACAATAATAAGTAGTCACTGAACCGACTTTAGTGATCAATTTTATTAAGCAGCCTTCTTAATATTGCTTTCCTTTACATGTGTGTATTTTAAAGTGTTGTGCTTATTATAATAATATATGTATACAGTCATGTATGTATTTATGTCAACTGTTCACTTATTTTAACATTTATGTTCTTTTTTTTTCAGAAAAAATGGAACTTTTCCTCGAGTTGTATGGAAATATACTTGTGAGGGACCAGTCTTTGCATTATGTGCAAAAAATGTCAAATGAATTTATTAAGTAAGTTCTAAAAGCAACTAATAACTTCATTATTTGTTAATGATGGCATTATCAGAGTATAAAAGTTCTGAAAAGGAATATTTCTGTACTAGTCGGGTAATGATAGCTTATCATGGGCACCAACACTGGAATCAAATGTATTTTTTACATATTAAACTACGCATCCCATCCACCACCTCCAGACCCACCATTGGATTAGCACCAAAAAAAAAAATATATATATATTTACAAGGATATAAATTATACATACTTCCAAACATTTGTGGCTAAATATTTGATAAAAGTTAAACAAATTGAAAATTTTGTGTCCAATGAAGATTAATCCATGGATGGCTAAAGTATGTCCACTTTTAAACAGAAGCCAGTATCGCTTCTAAAATTCTATCATAAATGGATGCTTTAGTGGTTTTTATCCTTTTAATGGTTAGTATGAATAGCATTTCCCTAATGTGCCATTCACCGAACAAAAACAACAAAAACCTGGGCAGACTGAGGCTCCTTTGGACACAGTGTAAGCGGGTGCACATGATTGTGTGGTGTTGTTGGTATCAGCTGATTTCAGTGTTCAAGAGAGGCTCAGTCTGACCAGGTTTTTATATCCTTGTGTGTTCATGACATAATTATTGGTGAAATGCATAATTTTCTTATTCCAGGGTGAGTATTTGTAGAAAAGAAAGTTTACTGAACAATATTTGAATTTTTTGTATAATATGGCTACACGGTTCATTCAATGACAAAATCAAACTGTGTAATGTGTTTGCTGTAACACTTTTACAGATAATGAATGAAATCCTTTGTTTTCAATTGCAGAATGGTGACCAATTCAGACTTCTTGCAAGATAAGTTACCACTTGTGGACTTGTCACAATTGAAGGTGAGAACAAAGTTCGATATGTATTGAACTCAAGGGACAAAGTAAAGTATTTAATGGTATTATAATTATCAAAAAACAATAAGATCAATATTAAAATAATATATTTCTATGCTAAAATATTGTTAAATTTAATAGAAATAGGAATGTATTTGCAATTAGAGTAGCTGCAGGCGGAAAGAAAACATTTAATGACAACAATGAATCAATTTTTTTGACGATCTCAATCTATCAATCTATCATACCAGCTCTGTTAATGGATGTGTACCAGTTCAAACACGTATTTAAGATTCTATGATGGAGTGTTCTTTTTCTTCAAAAAGTGGACCTTCAATAGCAAAAATGAGTATGTTAACAGTAGATCAATTGAGAAATAATTTGATGTCACTCAGTCTGTACATATTATTCCCTGGAACAACTTTTTAAAACTCAGTTTGTGTGGACTTTTTTCAGTTTAAGGAGAGAGATTTTCTGGAAAGTATATTCAAAATGTGGAGATCAACCGAAAAAACTTGGTTTGATGGAGAAAAATGCTGGTAAGTGCTGTCAAACAAGGCCTGTTTTAGATACAAAACAGGACTGCTACTTTTTGTTATTATGTTATAATTAGCAGATCTATACATAACAGTATTAATTTCGTGCTGAAATTTGTGATAAATTGCCAATAGAAAACAAATGGCATGAATAATTTAAAACAAGATTAATTTCTGCTGTAATTTTGTCTATAAATTATAAACTGTTATCCTGTTTCAGGGATCTACGAATGCGTCAGTATCTGCAGACGAGATACGACTCTCGGATGAATTCGTTTGACTGGGATTATCACATGCAGCTGTCTGAGCGAGGTGTAAGTTGCATTTTCAACCTATTGTATTACTTGTTGTTACTTATAAATGTCACATAGTTTGTTATTATATTGTTGTTACTGATAAATGTCACATAGTCTGTTATCAGAGCAGTCTTAAGAATATTTGACGCCCCCAGGCAAAGCAATGTACTGGGGCCCTTAACCGTAATGTTTAATTTTCAAATTTTCAGGGTCACAAAAATCGCAGGGCCCCCAGGCAACTAACTACCCAGCATGCCCATGCAATAAGACGGCAATGTCTGTTATGGTTAGCTATTGTAATAAGAGAATATGATGAGAATGCATAATGAAGATACATGTACCATTCATAGATACAAAGTACCTGCAAGATCCTGGGAAAAAACATACTTTAAGATCAGAATTGTTTTAATGCATGTACATATGTACACATATCAGATACATATTGAAAACATTAAAGTAAAATATGTATTCACATGTGTTGTGTTGTTTATTTTTCATGTTTTATTATTTGTAATTAATAAACGTATTGATCTCGGTGCTATTCTCAGTAGAACTTTTATCTTGAGGAAATTTTGTACTAAATTTGGATTGCAAAATGGCTGCAGGATTTTTAAAATATAATATTGTATTCATCATCAACATGAATTGCAAGTATATGGGGTACATGGATGTGGTTGCATGAGTTTGAGTTTTGCAATGGTAAAGGATGTTGCATTATTGAAAGCGATTATACAGTGTTTACTGTTTGCAGGGTAAAATCATCAGGAGGAGTGAGTACCAGAAATGGAGAAGCACTGGTGTGGCATTTGAGATCCGTGAAGGAACCTATGATGTTCCCAACATAACCCTGGCATCTATGATGGTTTTTAAACAGGTATTGTATACATTGTATATTCTTAGTAAAGCTAGTGTAAGCGTTATTGTATGTGTTGCACATAAAACAGAAAGTTCTGAGTCAATAAAAGAAAGTGGAATCTAGCTCAGTGGTAGCACATCTAGTTGGGGTGTATGAGATCCAAGTATCTATTCTCAGTAGATTCAATGTATTTTCCATTCCAACCATTGGTTGTGTTATGTTCTATTCTGTACATATAAAATAACCCTTGGTGCTAATTAAAAACAGAGCAGGCTTCTTCTGAGATGATGTTTAAATATAATCATGTGTTTGACATCCAATAGACAATGGGTTCCCTGAGCAGGATAGATCCTTCAGCCCATCGAACCTCAGGCAAATGCTCTTACGCTGAGCTACTCCCCACTCCCTATTTACATGTAGTCAGTGATTTGTACGTATTTGTAAATGACCATCTTGAAGTTGTTTATCATCCACAGGCTGGTGAGAATCATGCTCGTCGTGGTTACTGGGGAGACATCTTGGTCGGTCCATTCATCACCTTGGGTTTGGAGACAAAGGAACAGTCATTTTATAAGAAACAAAATGAACTGTATGTAAAGGTAAATATTATTTCTAGGAAAATTAATCCATTTGAGTGAAGTAATATAATATAATAGACATGACAAGAACATGTATGAACATAAAGTGTTTTACTTTCTAATAACAGCTTAAACATAGTTGAGTTTTTTCACATGATGGTGATTTTCAAGAGTGAAAAATATGTTGCAGTTGTCACGTACAATAAAGCAGTGATGTCGGAGCATTTTTTTAAGTGGGGTTTGGGGCAATGATAGTGATCTTTAACAAGCAAGGGTTATGCTTGAATTTCCTAACAAAACAAAACAAATTAAGTAGGGGGCCATAGCACTCACCAGGCTCTGACGGGCCTCTAAATGGTAGAATTTGAATTTAATGATGGCCCCTTGTGAGTAAAAACCACTATGTTATCTACTTATAATTTTCATCTAATTGCCCAAAATTAATTGGCTATTTCTTGTAAGAGTGAATAATAGCTTCAACTGAACTATTTGCAGGCAGCGGAAGACATATCTGTTTTCAATGTGATCTCCATGTTCCATGAAGTTGCCACTGGTCAGGTGTATGAACTGCCAAAAGTGGAGGAAACGGAATCTAAAGCCAAGCTCACAGGTACGTGACCATTTTATTAGCAGATCTATACATAAAAGAGTACTAACGTCGTGCTGAAATTTGTGACAAGTTGCCTTTGATGTTATCATCTGATAAAAAAAATGGCATGGATATTTTAAAACAAGATTAATTTCTGCTCTAATTAGGTGTCAGTTGTTAAGTGAACTAAACTTTTATAATATTATGTTTTGAAAATCGTCTCTTCTTTTGTATCACTATCTTTAAAATCTTTGCTTTCGTTCTTAGGAGACTTTTGATGTTAATAGAGATCATATGTTAAGTTAGATTGATTATAAAGTGGATGTACCGTATTCTTATAGAGATTACAGAAGAAGATGAAAAGGAAGATGAAGAGAATAAAGAAGAAAATGATGACAAGGAAAGTACACAGTGTGCGCAGAATGTGACCACATCACCCTTGGATCTGGAATATGGTAAATTTGAGTTTGTGTTTCATATCCACGATTCACCCAGAATTCTGCTGACATGAGATATGAATAAGTGTCATTTCTTTTGTAAAACATCAATCTCATCTATGTCTTTCTTTACCTTTATGAATCTCTTGGCAGTAATGGGGAAATCTTTAAATAAGATACATTATAGGAAAATGTATTTAATATCAAATTAATTGCTGATACTATACAGATAACTTAGAAGTGTTGCACATGGTAAACTACACACTCTAAACTATCAGTTAATGAATGAATAGATGTTTAACGACAACACAGCACGAAAAAATACATCGGCTATTGGGTGTCAGAATATGGTAAACTATCAGTTAAATGCAGGTTAATATTTCTGGTCTTTCTTGTGGCTGACGAGTTAAGTCTTGAAAGTTTTAATACCATGTGAATCAGTGTAGCAGGATCCAATTAAGCAATTTTATATACTGTGGGTTGTTAGAGACAACCACAAAATACAGTGATGTTTGTTTACTTATTAAAGTCACATTGATAATTATGTAGTACATGTATGTACCAAAATAAATATTTCTGGTAAATAATTTAACCCTTTGAACTCTGGGTCCTGATAAACAATTGTACATGACTACCTGTTATGTTTCTAATATTTATTTAATGTAAGTTTTACTACTTAAAATATTGCAGTACATGTATTCTATTTTTAGACATTTTGATTTCAATTATTAATTATCCATTAACACTTTAGAATCTCTTCCTGTGAATGATGTGAAGATAATATTCTTACCAATTGGTTGCCTTCAAGACATTGTCAAAAAGAAGAAATATGAGAAACTATTCCATCTTGCATACTTCTCAAACAGGTACACCATTATTTTTGTATGCTCTTGCATTTTTATCAATCCAGACATATTTAGATTTTATATATTTGCACTATCAAAATTATCATTTGAAAAACGGTGAATAATCTATTTGCCCTTCATCAAGGAGCTGATGAATTTGTTCTATTTTACTTAAAGTATGCAACAGCATCTTTTATTCTTTGTGGATGTATAATAAAATTATACCAAACAATAAATGTTTTCTAGCATGAAACAAAACCTGCAATTTGTTTACAATTATAAAATACATGTATAATACATTTAGATTATTAAATTTCTTATTTGTTAATATTTACACATTTTAGTTGTAACCACCATATAACATAATAAAAGATATGAAATTAAATAAGTTTGTATCTAAATGTAGTGTGTATTGTACACTGTATTTAAAAAAGTCTTAATTGAGCTTTTGGCACCTTATTATTGATTTGAAAAATCATCGTATTTTACTATGACATTCTTGGTATCCTATACAACAGTGATATGTTTTCAGTATGGTGCATCACCTGAAGCCAGAGCTAACACCAGTGTTTGCAGACCAGTGCTCAGTGATCCTAGAGACAGCCAGGTACCCAATGCATAATTTGAACAATGAGTTCTATAGTCATGCTAAACTATCTACCTACAGAATGTTTCCAATAAAAATGTTTGAGAAAGGAAGGAAATAGTTGTTTGAATTTGAATTTCGCACTGACACATTGGTTTAATCAGTGGATATTAAGTGTGAAATAAATAAATTGCTCCATAGAATTTTAATTTTTTTCCTGGAAAATGAAAAAAATGGAATTTGTATTAAAAAATGCAAAAATAATCAGTTTTTTCACTGAAAAAATGTAATAAAAAATATAAATTTGCCAGTTTTCTATTGGTAAGGTGGTGGATCTTTTATGTGCATATTCCAAAAAACAGGAAAACACACACCCCGGCCTTTGATAGACTGCTCATGGACCATTGGTTGGAACAGAAAATTACGCAATAGTTCCACTGAGGAGGATCAATCCATTGACCTATCGAATCTCCGGCGCATGCTCTTGCACTGAGCTACGCCCCGCTTCAACATTTTTTATGTATGCATGAAACATTAGTTTGTCCTACTCTGTGATATTTTGTTTGTTCAGGTTTATGCTGCAGTTGAAATTGGAAAAGTTAGAAGAGTTTGTAACCAAGACAACAGGTTTAGCACAGACAGCAGGCTGCAAGGTTTGTTCTACAAGTACTTTTTTAATCAAATTTTGAACCATTTTCCAACATGTATTAGTAAGTAAGCTTGGTGGTGGGTCCACAATTTTAACTAACATCCTTGGTTTTCTAAGGGCTTATTCAATAGTATAATTGAATATCATTTATAGAATAACTGAACAATGTATGTAAAATAAAAATAACTTATTACTACTATGAAACTATGTTCGTTTTTATTCCAGTAATATGGGAAATGCAGCTTTTCATATGGAAAATGTTATCCTTGTTTCCAGATAGTCAGATTCCATATCCAAAACGTCATTAAAATAATTTATGTTAAATAATTGATAATTAGTTTTATTAGTCAAGACATTGTATTTCAGAGATAATTTTAAAGTCATTCAATATATAGAGGTTTGAATGTTATTCTTGCAGGTTCTGGAAGAATGCGATGGAAAGACAGACAACTTTGCTAAATTTGTGTATGAGATGAATACTACTTCCTGACAACTGCTCTTTAATGAAACATACGGGCCAGGCTTAAACATCCACCCTTCAATAACAAACACATGTCTATAACAGGCACTTATTCTTTGTCATTTCTGTATCAACCTGCATGAATTTCAACCTGTATATACAGACATCCTGCCTTGTAAGGACTCTTTGTAGGTGCCATAGGTGACTTTTATAGACATGTTTGACATGAGATAATTTTTGATGATTTTAAAACCTATGGACAGCACAGAGTCCACAATTAACGCTGATACATGTTTGATACAAAGAGTTAACCAAACAGGTTAACGTGGTGGAATGTTGTCAGTTGGCTGCTGTGTTATTATTGTGACTTGTTGTCTGGTTATCATGATTACCTAAAGCATTCCGTCCAATCAGCAACTGTGATTGCATTTTGCTGTTTCCTTGACAGCTGCAAAACTGTTATGGTTGCTCAATAAATATTTTTATTTATATAATTATTCAATCATGCTCAGGGTTTCTTTATCTTTTTAGTTCACACTAGCTAAAAGCTTATTGTGAGATACATTTTTCTTCTTCTTTTCATTCACTCTATGATACATTTTGATTGTCATTGTTTTGTATTGATATCGCTGTTCTTATTTGGAATTGCGTCTGTTGATTCCATACATATTTATATTGACTGTTTGATGGCGAAGTTGTCACACTAATACAGTAATCAAAACCTGCGTTCGCACTTGTTTAAATAAAACATTAGAGTTGAAACGATTTAAAAAGTAAGAGTTTAGGTAAACATTTTAACTAATATAATAATATGTATACCATCGTGTGTGTATTAGTTAAAATGGTTTAAACGTGAAGTATATTAGACTAGATATAGTTAAACTATTTTAAGGCGGAAGTTCTGAAAAAATTTAATTTGCAAGTAACTATGATTTTGTTTTTTTGCTAATTTAATGCCAGTACAAATTGATAACAAATATTTCTGATTATCCACTTACAATCAACATTGGGTATAAATATATACTTTTCATGTCGATGAATGCAACATTGTAACCAAACTATCCTTAATGTATTCTCTAGTACACGCATATTATAGTTTCGAATATTGACATCTTTCCCCAATCCCTGTTTTGAATTCAAAATTTGGAATGCAATTTGTTTACGAAACCTGTTGATGGTATGAGTTTAATGTCCGATATTAAATCTTTGAAAGAAGCTATTATCATCGATAAAATTCGTAGTTCCTTGGAAGCAGACGGCTATAGACTGCAGTAAGCGTTCGGTCACGTGCAGAAATCTATAATTTGATGTTTGTCGTGTATTTTCAAAAGGTATATATCACGCTTTATTAGCATTTCATTATTGCTTTGTGGTAATCAAATGCATTTCAGTTGGCGTTATATGTCATAAAATGTCGGTAATTGTGTTTTACCAATAGTGATAGAGAAAATATAATTACTTGGGCGAGATTCAAACTGCAGTACACTCCGCACCCCTGGTGAATATGGTTTGTTTATGCTGGATGTTTTATGTATGTTTCGTGATAACGTGGGTGCTATAATAGACAACATTTAATTAATTTTATATTTGTAAAATTCTTTGTATGGTCAAATTAATCAAGAAGATGATCTTCACCTTGAAACGTGATGGAACAGTCGGGACAATTTGTATTTTGTTCCTTTAACAAATATATCGTGATTAAAAAACACTCCCTCTTTTTTTATGCGCATTAGATGCTTGGTGTGTCAACGGTATAACTTACTATAAGTCTTCATGGTTCAAGATCTTTCTTACGTTTTGGATGCGATAAGTTTGACGCTTTCTTGCAATTTCGTAGATTTCTACATACGTAATTTAGAAAAGTTAAATCACTGGCGACATCATATAATAATGTTCGCTCGCGAAAGACAATTATTTCATGTGGTTTATCAGGGTGACCAACCTGGCAGGAAATTTTTTCCGGAATTCTATGTTTTTACATTTAAGCGTGTGAACACACTTTTTAAAAATAAAATTTAATAAAAAGCACGAACGCCCTTTTTTGAACAATTTAATAAAAACCGAACGACACCCTATGAGCTCAAACTACTAAATCTCTTATAGATATCCGACCTTTACTTTTCGGACGAACCGTTCAAAATTTGCGCTAAAAT
>JAUTCZ010046540.1:0-11866 GCA_032273805.1 Melanodrymia brightae | reverse complement strand
AAGAAAGATAACTCTACTCTTGTTTTGGAGTAATCTCGCCTGGATCATTTCTAATTGCGATTTCAACTCAATATTCGAGTAAATGTAGATATGACTGTACACGAAAGTGCCATCGTGTTTAACTATTTTGACGCAGGCTTCGAAAAAAGTCGAGAACGGTCGTTCAGGTTACCACATGACAGAAAAGTCGAGAAAGGATCTTCGTTCTCCATAAAATTCGTCAGCGAACGGTAGTTTCATTTCCGAACGAAATTACATCAAGTGATTTCGGACTTCCGTGTTTCGGTTTCTTGTACTAACTCGCACCCAACTTACTGCGCACCGATGCTATAGCAAGTGTTCAATAAATAAAGAACTGAATAAATATACCTACATGTATAATGCGTTTAAGATGAGAGACCAGATTTGAATCTTACAATTAAATTGTATTATACAATGTACAGAAATATGAATAATTAAACTTGATTAATTTATGGTAACCTATAGGTTACCATGTCCGTTTATGTGGTAACCTGTAAATAGGTTACCTGCCGTGGTGGTTATTTTGATGCCTGATTTTAGTGTTGGTGAGAAATGAGTAATCTACTGGTAATTTCAATGGCCTGAATTGTATACTATTGTATGTATACTTTTGTGAACTTTGATGATGAACGGGTTAAAGATTACTGAATGTGTTTTGCAGGAACAAGACCAGGAGCCGTATACAACAAGTTTTCTGAAAATGTCAGAAAGATCATATCTGGAGACAGCCAATGTGCCATGTTCTGTCATGGTAAGAAATGCAAATATTGTACTTGGGAGAACTGGACGCCAAACAAGATGGCCATTGATGGTTTATTCTCACATTGGTAAGTTTGTTTGTATTCAGTTATTATTATATTGAATCTCATCAATTGCTAGAAATCTATTGTTAAAGTGTTTTTACATACGGTACATCTGTAGCATTGTATATAGAGGATTCTGGTTTTTTAATTAATATTGAAAATATCAAACAAGTCTAGGTTAATGAGTATTTGTTGAGACTGCTGAAACAAAAACTGATTAACTAGACGAGGCTGATATTTTCCTTTTAAGAACACGAGTTGTAAGTTCTATTTATCCTATAACTCTTCTAAAATAACATTCAAACTCAATATTTAATAAATCACAAATTGAAATGCTGCTCAAAATTATCCTCCGTTGGTAATATGACATCATCGTGTTGCTCAAATGTATTATGATGTCACTTTTTTCACCAAGATTGTTACGTTATACATTGGCTTGTAAACAAACTACATAATTACAGCAATACCTTTAATAAACCATCAAATGAGTTTATGACATGGATATCATGTTTACCATCAATTGTTTCATTGTCATCAGTCGGACATGGGATCTTGTGTTTGGAATAATAATTATTCAAAGTACAAGAGCATGCAACAATAATTCGTTATCATGATTGATCCCGTCGCCCATGATCGATGATGTCATTGTAGAGATTTGAAAAGAGTTTTTGTTTAAAGTTGTAGTGTTTACCATCTCATTGATACACAAATTCACCAGTATAGTAATTACAGGATAGTAATTACATATAGGTAAAAGAATTTTTTGGTTCTTGTCCACAAAATCCCCAGGAAATCTTAAATATACCCTACAAGGTGGAGATCTTTCAAGCAGTACATGCTTTATAAGTCTTAATTACTTTTTTTTTCAGGATTACTAATAAGATTCTGGCCATGGCTCGACCCACAAAAAAGGCAATTGAAGAGAAGAAAATTATCGAGCAGTTTAACGAGTGTGTATAGTTTATTAAAATATTTCATCTAATTAGTTACTGCATAGAGCCTATCTCATTCTAAGCACTGCATTTGTGCATGTATGTATAATCGAATAGCATACACCAACAGGAAATAGTTTCTGTACTTACACTGTTGTCGATCATCAAATTTTATGACATCGTTGTTTACTTTGTTAAGTTTAATGATAAAATAATTATATTAAACAGTTTTTACAAACTTACCTATTATCTTAGTTCTACAAATATATCCAATGCATATGAAGATATTTATATTCGGCCCCTTATTGAATAGCGACACAAGCAAAATTTGATGATTATATTATAATTTGCACAAAATATAAACATCAAGGAAATCACCTTGTCAATTGACAAATTCTGATTCACCTGGATATTCTTTGAGAGTTGACTTAATGCAATGTGGTGCCTACTAGAGTGCCGGAACTAACACGTTGATATCTGCATACAAATATGTTGAACACATAGTTTTTTTATGTTTAATAACTTTTTTCACTTTTTGTACATTCGTACCTTGTTTTGACTTTCGTGAAGAACATGTTGTGATGATTATTGTTCTTGACTGCATAGTTTCGGCAAACAGAATGTTAAGTAGATTTCAGTACAGAAAACTTACATGGGTACACGTAACATCAATTTGGTATTAAGTGATAGCTCATTTTTGAATTCTTCTGTTTGATGTGTTAATTGCAGTGTAAATATCAAGGCTGTGATTAACCTGCAAATGCCAGGAGAACATGCCAGTTGTGGTGAAGGTATTGATGACGGTGGCTTTTCATACAATCCTCAGCAGCTAATGGATAATCAGAGTAAGCCTGCTTATCTCAAATTATTACCCCAGGGCGCATTCTAACCGGGGAAAATAAATATAATAATTTATCACTGAGAAATTATCCCCATTGGTATAACGTGTCATTTGATTGGGGTTTTAAAACCATTCCAGCCACTGACAGGAACATTAATAAAATATGAAGTCATAAATTGTAAACATGACATGGAGAACTTTGCAAAATCTTGTTTTCAGCGTTGCATTGACTTCAATTGTGTTTTGAAATGCATTTCTCAATAAAATGTCTGGAGTAATAAATAGAATATTAAATGAGCTACCCTGTATTATCAAGTTTTAAGTCCCTCGTGAAATAATTTTCATTTTAGTCACTCACTAAAGCTCGTGACAAATGAAAATTATTTGACTTGGGACTTAAACTTGATAATACAGGGTAGCGAGTTTAATATCCTCTATTTAACTACCTAGTTGCTATCGTGTTCTGCTGATTTTAATCATTTTTGGTTTTGAGTACCCATCATTATTATATTCCAAATTTAATATGCTGTAAAACAGGTATTAATCGTGTCTGTAATTTTTGCAGTTTTTGTGCATAATTTGTTACTTAACTGTGAAAATTACAATCATGCAAATAATTACTAGCAATGATAATTATTAAAAAGAGGGACTGTTTTTTCAGTTTTACTATATATATTCATTATTGTAATCTATTTTACATTTCAGTTTTCTTCTACAATTTCGGTTGGTGAGTACGGTGTTTTCATTTGGTATTCATCCATGATCAAATTTCAAAATGTAATATTATAATCCTGCTTGTTTGGCATACATTTGGAATACATTCCAGAATCGCTAAATGTAGCCTAGTTATGTTTCTGTGATCTGCCGTAACTACTGGTAATCCCAATACAATATTCAAATAAACATCTGAATATTAGCATTTGCCGACAAATTCAAGTCTTTTTAAATAAAAATAAAAATTAAATAACTTATGTAAGGGTTATAGCATGATGTGAAATTATCAACTAAAATTGTGCCGCAAAAACTATACATGATAAATGCTGGAATTTGTGTTTATATTTATCAGTTTTTAGTTCCGATATTGAAAAAAAAAAATCATCTGCCTTTTTGACTTAGATTTATGAAATATTAATGTTTTTTACATGGCTTCATTAAATTCAAATATTTTATATTCGCTAATATTTGAGATTTAAAATGGCAGTATTTTTCCCCCATCGTTTTGTCAAACACTTCAAATGATGTATATTGCAGGCCTGACTTTGGTGTGGCAATTATGAGCACAATCTTGGATATAGTAAAGGTCATGCAGTTTGCTTTGTCAGAGGGAAAGGTCGCCATCCATTGCCATGCAGGTTTAGGTATGTTTTCACAATGATTTAATCTTCAACAATAAAATTGTATCGAGTTAACGTCAATAGGTAAATAGGATTCTTAGATGTTTTGGCTATAATTGGTGTGTTGACTTCATATTATCTGCTAGAGCTGCAACTTTAGAATGATATTAATTTAAATATGAATTGTTCCATGTTACATAATGAACTGGAGTGCTTATTTCACTGTATCTGATTGTCAACAACGAAACTCTTTGAATTAAATTAAATATGAATTGTTTGGTGTTTCAGGTAGAACTAGTGTGTTAATTTCATGTTATCTAGTCTTCAATAACAGAATGATTTGAAATTAATTAAATATGAATTGTTTGGTGTTTCAGGTAGAACTGGTGTGTTAATTGCATGTTATCTAGTCTTCAATAACAGAATGAGTGCTGGTAATGCAGTCCACTATGTTAGGTACAAAAGGTGAGTTGTGAGACACAGATATATTAACTAGGCCGCACTATTTTCACAACTTGTGTTCCTGTCGCTTGACCGAGCCCAAGTGTTTTTGTTGGTCAAAATCATCTCGCAACTAGATATTCAGTCTGTATGTATAACAATCGTAAACAAAAGAGTTAATTCGTACCAGCCAAATGCATTTTTTTCTTCCGGACATTAACTGGAATAGCATCATTATTTACATTATAACAAACAAATTAAAAAAAAAATTATAATTTGAAATTTTAATAATAATATTTTCACATTTTTGTTTAGCTACATGGAATAAGGCCCCACTAACAGAAAATGGCTTCCGCGCATGTGCACTGTAGTCGATCATTGAATTTTATGACATCACTGTTTACGTCGCTCAATTTAATGATCAAATATATTAAACAGAGTTTACAAACTTACCTATTATTTTTATTCAACGAATATATCCACTGCCTGTGAGGATGTCGTTATATTTTGCCCCCGATTGAAAATGGCCCTAAGTCATCAAAATTCAACAATTACAACTATTAGCTTCGCACAAAATAAAAACAGGCTTGCAGCATGCGGACGACAAAGAATTGACCTTGTCGTCTGACAAACTCCGATTCGCGTGGTTATGCTTTGAGATTTGATTTAATGCAATATAATGCTACTAGTGCACCGTAAGTAAAATGGGGCCATTTTAGATGTGGGACCTGTTTTGATATTTGGCGATATATGTAGCCGACTCTGTAGGTATTTATTGACTATTTTATGTAATAATTTATTAATTGATTTGAAACTAGTATCTTGCTAATTATATTATTTTTTAAAGTTAAAATGCATAATACTCATTCACACACACAAATACTGGCTAACGCGTAGGGCTTAAGACCCAGAGTGAGTGTTCCGCAAGGCTCATTGGGTAGGTATACTTCCACTTACACCGACCAGTGTCCACAACTGGTTTAACAAAGGCTGTGGTATGTACTGTCTTGTCTGTCGGAAAGCGCATATAAAAGATACCTTGCTAAGCATCAAGAGTAGTGGGTTTTCTCTATCATACTAACACTAACTTCTGTCCTGGACAGGGAGTCAAAGCAGCTGGACTGCATGACCATGACAGAAATACATGGACTTTAATTGGATATAAACATGTAAATAAGTTCCAACTAACTGAACTAACTACAATAAAAAATATATATGTATTATTGCCAACATAGTTTTGTAAAGTATTAATTTTGTATCCTTTGCGTAATGTATGTATGTTATAGGTCTATGTATATATGTATGATATTAAATTTGTTTGAACATTGTTTCAGGCATGGTGCTATTCAGAGTGGTGAACAAGTTCGATGTGTACATGAATTTGAGCAATATCTACAACCGTTTAGAATCATCTTTGCCAAGTATGTTGGTTTAGTCAATGAGTACATAAATTTGTAGAATTTTATCATAATTATAGCACTTGACAATTTTGTCTAAAATATTTTATAAAGTAATTATAATCCGTATTCTTGTGATAATTTGGACAACTCGAAAATTTGTTCTACAGTAAAAACATTATGGGATGTTATTTTAAAATATCTCTGGAAAATTGACTGGGTGACTTTTGTAAACGATATCGCAATGATTGTGCAATACAGGCGTGGCCAAATTGTGGTCAATAAAAAGAGAAGTTTTGGAATCAGCACAACTTTCTGCATTATAGTCAGAATTTCCCATGTGTAATATGTTTTGAAAAGCATTTCGCAGTAAAATGGATACAGTAATAAATAGAATATTAAACTGGCTACCATTTATTAAATTTAAGTCATGAAATAATTTAGTTACTCGGTAAAGCTCATGACGAATGAAAATGATTTCACTTGGGATGTAAACTTGATAATACAGCATAGCATATTTAAGATTCTCTATATTAGTTTTCATTGACATTTTGTTTTATACATTTGAGCAATAACTTACACAGTGTAACAAAATTAACATGTAGTCTCTTCTCTAACCCTCATTCTTCCTTCATAAATTTTCTCGTCGATATATTGTGATGAGCTAGAATTTCTTGCGTATCTGTGTATGAGACCAAGTGTTGATAGATCCATGCATTTTATATCCAATAACCGCTGATTAATAATCAATGTGTTCTAGACGTGTCGTTAAACAGAAGGATAAAGAAAGTGTGTATCCTGTATGTGTCGAACTTGCCTCGGGGGTCCACGTATTGTGCTTTACAAAACACATGATTAGAACTGACACAACTAACTTGGTGAATTGTCAATGTGAAAAACACTTGATGCCAAAGTTTTTGAGTAAGAAAAAATCTGAATGGAGACATTTAACCATCTCCCTTCTAACGTAATAATTTCATCTCATTGGCTGCACATTAATTGTGTTAAGCTGTATTAACATGCTTTTATTATTTAGTATTTTCATTTGTAGGATTGCAGGCAAGCATGAAGTGTCACTCCGTCAATTCTTAAACAGACAGAAACATTTATTGCATGGCTTTGAGGGGCGGAAGCTCAAGTACATTCCAAAAGTAAGAGATATGAAATGATCATGACCACCGACTGTTGCAAATCAGAACCACACATGAGCAGAACACTGTTGTATCGAATTCATAGGGACTAAAGAAATACTTTGAGTTTTCCTAGTTTCGACACAAACGTCAGATAAAATATGAAGATAAAAAAGAACAATCAACTATCACGAATGCAAACAATAACATATTTCCAGCCGTTATTCAATGTTTTCTCATTCAGTTTAGCACAAGCACCAATTAAAAACTTGAAAACAATTCTTATTATCAAAAAATTTATTTTAAATACACAAAAACTTGAAATTTGAAACCTGGTCATAATGCACATTTGTTTTTAATTACGACGATTACATTTACTGATATATTAAACTTTACAATATATTTCTAGCCTACATGCATTTTTATTGTTATATTTATATTTTGTTATAAGTAATCATTATTATTATAATACAGGTTTCATGGATTTTGAAAGATATTTGACTGATGTAAACGTTGTTTACAGATTGTATACATTTGCTGTGAAAGACTGTTGGAATTAGCTAATCGTGGACAGGCTCTGGAAGGTTTCCGCAGATCTACATCCATGACGAGCCTTCTGTCTCAGAATACGGAAACTGTCTGTTCAGACACGTCTTCCCAGGGTTCAGTGGGATCCACAGGACAATATAAACCACCTCACACTATACATAGTACCTGTTTCGAAGATTTGAATAACAAACAATTCAAGGAAGTACTCTCATTGAATCATGACACCAATGGGCACGATGATGATGATGATAGCATAGTGTATGGATATGAAAAAAGTTCATTTGCACGGTACACCGAACGGGCATCATGTTCTGGTTCAAACAGTACGTGGTTTGAAATACATGACAAAACATATGACAATAGTTGTTCTAGTGGTAGTTTGAGTTCTGGTTCAAGAAGACTATCAACAGAAACGCCAACGATGTGCATAAGTGAGTCAGAAAGACTAGTCGTGATGACGGATGGACTTGTTACTGCTGTGGCAGATGCCATGGCTGCTGCAGAATATACTAAAAAGGTTGAAAGGAAAGTTAGAAAGATAGAGGTACCAGGCTCAATTATTTATTTTATGTTTCTTCGTTTGTCTTACAGTTAAAAAAACATTAATCTGGATTGCACTTTGTTTTCAAAAGTAGTTTTAGAACTTTGATGATTTTTCATATTACTGAATCAGTAATCAATGAAACATCAACAGATCAATGAACAATACATGTATCAATTCATAGCAAACTGGTCAACCAGAGTGACGTAAACAAAAATGTTATTGCAGACATTTTGGTAATGTAACAAGTGCTAAATATATGTCTGTAATTCAGTGAATTTAGAACATGATACATGCATGTCCAGGTTAGGTGTTGTGCATAAATGTCAACATTCGAAAGGGATTAAAAGCCAAGTTTGGATTGCTTTTCATGTGAAAAAACACTCCACAGTTGATCAACGTTTTATGTTAGGAATAGAAAACGAGCGAGGGTGTTAAATGCAATCCTAATTTGTTCAGAATGTAAAACATATTGACATCTGTAATAAAGCTTTACTCTTATTCATATCCCAGTCTGTGTGCAAGATAATCTTCTTTAAAAGTAATAGAAAGCATGTCTGGATACTACTAAAGGAGGTCAGTATTTGAAAATGTTATAGAGGAGGGGAAATGTATCGGTATGTGGGCGAGAAAATGTTAGAAAACGCCTTCAAAAGTAACATAAGATGCGAGAATACTTCTCAATCGGGTCAATATTTTAAAATTTTCTGGTGGTGGTTTAATTTTCCAGTCCACAAAAGAAAATGTAGTTTAAAAATTTCAAAGGTAACACAAATCATGACAGGACAGCACTAAGATTGTTAATACTTCATTAAGTTTCTGGAAGAGTGTAAAAGTCTTAGCATATTTAGGAAACCTTCGAAAGCAACAGTAAATCCTCCAGGATAGAACTACTGAAAGGGTCACTATTTGAAAACTTTGTGGTAAAGTACTGATGAGCCAAAGGGTAATCAGTGTCAGGCTGAGACACGTCTAGGTGCAAAATCGATGCACCCTCATGCATATGGTCACAATTCTAAACTGTACACAAAGATAAAGTTTAACGGCACCACTGAAACATATTGATTTTATTATTCAGTGGTTATTGGATGTCAAACGCACGGTTATACTGACGGGAAATAACCCAATGCTAATGATCTACTGCAGAGGATCGATCCATCAAAACTCAAGCAGATGCTCTTGCACTGAGCTACCCAGGAGCCTGTTTCACAAAGCATTTACGACTAGTTGTGGTCGTAAACGTAAATATGTGACAAAAAGTATTTCCCAAAATATAATTAAACATACTTGTGTCCAAGAATGAATAGCATCCTCGGGTAATACGCCACAAATGACCAAAAACCCATGATGTCCGAGCTACTAACAATAGTCGTATTACCAACAGTTAGCGATCGAAATTTCTCTACTTACGTTTACGTCCACAACTAGTCATAAACTAGACTTACGATGCTTTGTGAAACAGGCCCCTGCTCCTTATAGTCACACGTCGTCAATGCTCAACACGAGGTCAAGCATATAGTCACACTTTCAGTATTAACACTAGCAGAATTATATTTTGCAGATCTTTCATTTCACTGAAATAATTTGATTAGTTACATGTAAGTGTTTAATATTGACATTATTATGAATTGCCTTGCCTTTTTCATGTAAGGAATCCCTGAATGAATCTGACGAAGTTTGGTCCGAACTTGCTTCGGAGGACAATCCTATGGTGCTGAGTGCAATACTCTGGGATTGGCTAGATCAGCTGAAGGTAAGCTCAGTTCTTGTCAGTGGCTGTGCAGTCGTCTAGCTGCTATGATTGGACCAGTGTCCACAACTCATTTCACAAAGACCATGGTATGTATTGTCCTGTCTGTGGGAGATGCATATAAAAGATCCCTTTCTACTTGTCAATTAGTTTACTTGCGAGTACTCTTGCTGTGTTACACTTTTTGCCAATCTTGTACGACAATTGTTGAGAATGTTTCTTCCAGTTCCTTGCTTTGAGTACCTGCTGCTATGTTTCGGCTAATATCCATGCTTTAAAAATAATAATTATGTTGTCTTTTCTTCCTAATATTTTATCACATGTATTGGTCCACACCTTTTGAAAAATATAATGAATTAATGAATTATTTATTATTATTTTATTCTCAGGAGCCAATTCTCAATGTTCAAGATCTGAACACAATGTTGTCAATGGCTGAAAAACCTATGTCTGCTTTGCAGAAGGTAGAAAAGGTAATTTGTCTTTGTCTTCTTTTGTTGTGTTACATCACATGGATGTCTTATGACTTCACAAAGAATTTTTTATTTTGTTCTGTTTGCCGAGTAATAATTTGTAGTTACCGGTAGAATCTCGTTGGCTCGAATGCGGAAGTGTCGAATACATGGTAACGCTGGAATCAAGATCGAAGTCCCAAATTAAACTCAAGTTGCTGATGCTTGGGTCGAACTATCCGATGGGTCGAACAGTTTCTCGAGCACCGACAGTGTTCGAGCCAACGGGATTCAACTGTACTTTGTTTTGAGAAATCATGTTCAATCGCTAGAAGAGGAATATGTGGATACTGTGAACTGTGATATGGTACACAGTAAAGAAAGATCTTTTCAAACACTACTACTTGGTTACATCAACAGATACTTCTAGTCCCAGCAGACTGAGGCCCCATACAGAGTTATCAAACATTACAGTGTGAATGCTCAAGGCTGAACATTCTTCAGAAAAATAATATTAATGGAAAATGTTTAAATATTCAATGCGATAATAATGTCAATTTAGGGGTGGGGTGGAATTAAAAGATCAAATTTTAGAAGTGGTTATTTGTTAGGTTTATCTTTTTACATTAACTTTGTCTTTTTTGTATCTTTTTAGAACATAAAATATATGGTTGAGTATCTTGCCAAGGTGATAGTAAGACTGCAGCCAATACCTGGAGGCACTGAGCGTCGTCTACTCGAAAGACTGCTGTCCCACCTGACACACCAGGTTGTTAAGAAGGACGCACTGTCGTACGAAGCCACAAAGCATAGCGAACATTGGGCCGAGATGAGAAGTAAAACAGCAGAACGACTTTTTATCTTGTTCAACTCGTTAATGGATAGTTTATCTAGTCAAATTGATTTAGACAAGTAATTAGAGAGAAACTATTTATGACACTTCTGTGATAATATGGCATAATTTAATTGCTGGTTTTTGTCTGTGCCAACATGCATGGCTAGGTAATGTGCTGTAAGTGGGGTACAGTAAGGAGTAAGCTGTGAAATATTTGCTCCAATATGAAGAATTCAAGATGTGGTTGATCAAGGTATATCTGGAGCCATCCCCACCCACAGCAGTATCTGTTCAGAATGTTAGGTCATCCCCGCCCCCAGCAGTATCTGTTTGGAATGTTGGGTCGTCCCCACCCCCAGCAGTATCTGTTTGGAATGTTGGGTCGTCCCCACCCCCAGCGATATCTGTTTGGAATGTTGGGTCGTCCCCACCCCCAGCAGTATCTGTTTGGAATGTTGGGTCGTCCTCACCCCCAGCAGTATCTGTTTGGAATGGTGGGTCGTCCCCACCCCCAGCAGTATCTGTTTGGAATGTTGGGTCATCCCCACCCCCAGCAGTATCTGTTTGGAATTTTGGGTCATCCCCACCCCCAGCAGTATCTGTTTGGAATGTTAGGTCTTCCCCACCCCCAGCAGTATCTGTTTGGAATGTTGTGTCATCCACACCCCCAGCAGTATCTGTTTGGAATGGTGGGTCGTCCCCACCCCCAGCAGTATCTGTTTGGAATGTTGGGTCGTCCACACCCCCAGCAGTATCTGTTTGAAATGTTGTGTCATCCACACCCCCAGCAGTATCTGTTTGGAATGGTGGGTCGTCCCCACCCCCAGCAGTATCTGTTTG
>JAUTCZ010046529.1:0-11869 GCA_032273805.1 Melanodrymia brightae | reverse complement strand
AATATTCATTCTTTCAACTAATTTCTGAATGTTGTATTTGTTCGTTTCTCTCATTTTATTCTCTAATTAAATCATGGGGAACGGTGCTCCATTCGCATCATTAGAGATCGAGGTAACCTCCAGGCAACCTAAATGACCGTTCGCCTCCTATTGTCAGGCCTGTTTATTTATTCATCTTTGAGGAGTGAGCAAATTTGGTGATAATTTAGAAGATTAAATAAAACTTAAAATAAGAAAAAAAAGATGAAAGAATTCGAAGATTAATGAAAAGATTATAAAAATTCAAAGATTAGTGAAACATTCAGGAATTAAAAAAAATATTGAAAAGATTTTTTAAATCCTATGAAGATTAGTGAAAAGATTATGTAAATCTGAAGATTGTTGAAAAGATTAAAGAATTATAAAATGATTGAAAACATTAAAGAAATCTGCAGATTAGTGAAGAGATTAAACAAATCGAAAGATTAGTGAACAAATTAAAGAAATCAGAAAATTAGTGAACAGATTTTTAAAATCCTAACATTATTGAAAAAAATAAAAGAAATGTGTAGACTTACATCTTCAAACGCCCAGACAGAGTCGACGGTTGGGTTTATTTTAGCAGAATTATAAAGAGCGAACAGTTTACTGATGATGTCATGGATGTAGGCGTGTTGACCCTGATTGAAGATGAGGCGACGTAGCTGGAATCCACCAATCACCTTGTTCTCGTCAAACAGCTTGATGGGCGACACTTTGTCTACCTGCCACCACTACAAAACAAACATTTCTCATAACACAATGGTTCTCAATCTTAGTTTTAACTGTAAATATTTAGATTTTGATCCACCATGTTGTACGAACTGTTGAATAACCAGACTCAGAACAATAGTACGACATACATAATAATATGACTTTTTATAGGGCTCAATCTTAAAGTTAAAGACAATCACTCATCATTTTGGTGCAAAATGTTTGTGCATGTGACAACGAAATGAATCGGGTTATATGCAAAATGATTTGCATATAAACAGAAAAGAAAATGCTGTACTTGTTTATTTACATAATTGCATACATTTATTATATAATTATATTTCATAAAATCGCAGTTTGTACATCATACGAATACATCAGCGAAACACTTTTATGGTCATACTATAGTCCGTAGATGCAGCAGAGCAGAAATATTTGGCATCAAACGTGCTGATTGAAGATCTCTAACCATAGCTTCATATAAATTGCTGTACGTGACAAGTTTCACAGATGGAACATTATTTTGCCACTGAAATAAAATCAGGTGGCCATAGAACATGTAAATGGAGACAATTGATGTACATGAATACGAAAATAGAAACAAATTGTGTGAACAGTGAGGTTTGTTATTCACTATTTTCCAAACCATGTGGTTGACCTCCGACATTTACCTTGACAATACTTACTGACTTTGCGAAACTAAAAAAACTCTTCGTTTCCCCGGTCACGATGTTGGATGAACCTGAAAAATTAGAAACATACTTTTAATAATCTGTGGTAGTAAAAATTAATCTTAGTTTGAGAGGTAACCATAAAGCTACTTAATGTCATAATTATATTTAGCCAGGCATGAAACGCTACGTAGAAAAGAAAGACGGTATATGTGGCAAATAAGTTCACATTGGTGGCAGAAGTGGGATACTGTAAACTTGTTATGTTAATGATGTAATTTTTCTCTGTATTTTTTATCCACATCTGAAACTGAAGCTGGGTGGCTTAAAATAGTATGTAACATTATATTGGTCTCACCATACAGCAGATATTTCCCCATTGGTTTGATTAAGTTGATTCCTCTGTTGGTATCTTCAGCACATAAACAGTCCAACACTATATCCACTCCTTCACTAGAGATTCTGAAAAACAACAAACAATTAATAAGATCTCTTTATTATCCAAATGAGCAACCATAACATGGAACATATTTTACTACTTGTCACATAGAATTATTTACAACATTGCTTACCAAATACAGACAATGATGCAGCTAAAATGGTGTCACCAGGACTTTGACTAAAGGTAATTATTTTATATGATAACATGCATATATCATTTTAATTTGTTAGTTATTATTTATAACTCATTTACGTGCTTATATAATTTGAACAACAAAAAACCTACCAGCCTTATATATTAAACCTGATGCATTAACCACTAAACCACCAAATGTGATTCATACCAAGTGCTATATCGATATAAAATAAGCTTAGATTATCACAATATTATTCTAATTAATTTAATTATTCTAATTACTCTGGATACAGATGTATACAAGTGCAGAAATGCAAAAGTCTACATAATTATTATTATTTACTTCCTAATTTCTTGAGCATAGTCAACAGAGTGGTCGAACAGGTGCGTGACGTTAGCCTTGATGGCGTCGTGTTTGTATGCCGATGCTGTTGCAAACACTGTCACGTCCTCCACAGTTTTACACAGCTGTGTGATCGCATGACCCTAGGAATAAAGAGGTATTTTATATTAATCACTAATGTATCTATTTTATGTGAAGTCATAAAAACCACTGATTTGAACTACAGTATAGCTCCTAGACATGCACATGGTTACACTTGACAACATCGACCGATCTATATTTCACTCAAAATATTGGCATGTAAATATAAAATATTAATAGAGTAGAATTTTTGTAGCTTAGTCATTTTATTTATTTTACTGCTATTACTTAAAAATGAATGAAAAATGCACTTTATATATGAAAACAATGGACCGCAAAACTAAAGTCACGATGTCTCGCAAATAATTACCAATAATAACCATTAACAAGGCAGAAATAGTGTTGTTGGAATGCGAAAAATTACATATTGTGAGCTGATAATTTTTTCGAAATCACGAAATTTCCAGCGACAAAAATGACCCATTTTACAATATTCTCTATAAGTGATTACACGTCTTGAAAGCTATCGAGAACCAACTTACCACTCCACCCCCAACACTGTGCACCATGATGGACTGGCCCTTGCGGAGGTTGGCGAGGTCGAAGAGCAGGACGTACGCGGTTACGTAGTTCATAACGAGAGCAGCGCCGTCCTGGAAGCTCATGTTGTCGGGCATCTTGAAGGTCAGAGTTGAAGGAACGGCCGCCAGCTCCGCCCACGACCCGTAGTTGGTGAAGCCGATGACGCGATCACCAACCTACAAGATGACATGAGAATTTATACTCTAAATAAGATAACATGCATTTACGTAAAAAAGTAAAGTTTGTTTTATTTAACGACGCCACTAGAAACACATCGATTACAAATCAGCGGTTATTGGATGTCAGACGCATGGTTATATAGACACATGGTCACAGAGGAAACCCGCTGTCACTGCTTCATGGACTACTCTTACACGAAAAATTGAGGTTTTGATTTCAAGTGACTTGCATTCAAACATATTTGTGCTAGATGAACGTTATGTTGAGAGCAAGAACTGGGTACAGAAGTGGCTTACCGGGTTGTCTCCGGCTATCCGTGATTCTATTTATAAAGTTAATTAGTGGCATTTAATTGATTCTAATTGTATTGATAATGATGTGCGGTTAAAAACATTTATGCTTATATAAATGCATTCTAATTTATGTATAGCTAGTATTAGAACGAAAATAAATGTGTCAGTCTTCATAAATATTGTTAAAATCTAAATTTTGTTGCGTACCCGGTATCAACTGAATCTCTACAAGTCCGTGAAATTCATAAACCTAATTAAATTAATATAAAACTACCCAAACATCGATTTTAATGTCAAAACTGTCTATAGCCCACTGTCCGAATTAACGCAATCGATTCATATATAATAAACTAATCAATAAGTCGAACATTCAGTTTGACGGAGGGAGGTAGTTCGTAACACAGAATCGCTTCAAGTGTAATCGTCTAAACAAAATCGATTTGGTCTGCGGAAAGAAAGGACTTAACAAGCACTATGAGGAAAGGTGAAGATTGGAATTATTCTGAAACTGAATGTTTAATAGCTGTCTGGAGAGATCCATATCTACAACACACGCTGAACAACTCCAAGCGGAACATACACGTCTATCAACAGATTTCCGAAACGCTTAACAAGGTACGTAAACACCATTCTAACATGGCGGCCATGTCCGTACGATCGCGTTATTCTTGGCAGTTTCTTATTACAGTTCTTAATTTTGCGATATAGATTGAATAGATCTGGCTAACAATCAGGCTAATTCAGATATAACCAGCTCGGTCGCGAGTATATGAGGATGTCAGTAAAATAGGAAAGAAACGTTTTTTGTGTGTCCTATCATTATCATTAGCAACAACATATATAATGCGCATGTGCAGAGTCGATTCGGTCGAGGGCGGGGCTGATGAATCGCTTTATTACTCTGCCGGGCAGAACGAGATATTTGTGGAATTACAAAATAGTTTTCGTGGCTAAATATATTCTGTTATTTGCATTAAACAGTCGTTTGTAATAGCACAGTTTAACAATTATTTATTTAGAACAATTTACCGCTACGATGTTACACATTTGTGATATTTCCTAATTACATTCTGTGTAGTCTGTAGGTCTTACGTTAGTGTACAAATTTCAAATAAAATAATTATTATTCAATAAATATTTAAGCACAGCGTGCACGGCATCTTTGCAACCAACGTTACGAAGGGATTAATTTCGTGGTAACTAGATAATTACGCCTATGTACATTAAACATACCGTACGTTATATTACGTAAATGTCTATTTCAATCATCATACACGGTGGAAGCAATTCAACATAGGGCGGCTGCAAACTTTGCAGCTGTGAAGACGGGAGGTTCCAGGGGGAGGTTCGAGAAGGGGTTGGGGGAACCGCCAGGATTATTTTTAAATTGAGTCTGACTGCTCTATCCTGTCATTTCAAGGTGAAATGGTCGCAGATAATGTTCAGGATATAAAAGTGCATACAGCTTAAATATTTTTACTAAAATCAATATATGCCGTCTGTGAAAACATGTTAGTGTCACTAGGAATATATCTACAGAAGAATAAAAGTGTGGATCAAAAGTAATTGCCAACACATCCTTATTTTCCAATCCCAACTTTACGCTATAGACCTACATGTATTTAATTAATACAGTGAAT
The DNA here is from genome assembly GCA_032273805.1 of Melanodrymia brightae. NCBI lineage: Eukaryota > Metazoa > Mollusca > Gastropoda > Neomphalida > Peltospiridae > Melanodrymia > Melanodrymia brightae. Next base: position 6,770 of record JAUTCZ010046529.1, on the reverse strand, counting down.
TAGATGTTCAAGACTAATAATAAGAGCAATTATTCTTTTTGTCTAATTCACATAGAATATAATTATAACAAAGAAGGTAACAGGGTGTAGCTCAGCACAAGAGCATCCACCTGTGGTTCAACATCCCGACGCCCACCCCCAGTGGACCTGTTGGGTTATTTCCCATTCCAACCAGTGATCCACGACTGGTCTATTAAATGTTGTGTGGTGTGCTATCCTGTGTGGGAAAGTGCACATAAAAGATCCCTTGCTGTTATTTTAAGAAGAGTAGCCTATGTGGCAGCAGCAGATTTCCCATGTGACAAAGTGGCAGTATAACTGTGTTTGACATCCAATCACCGCTTATTAATAATCAATGTGTTTCAGTGATGTCGTTAAACAAACAAACTTTATCTTTATCTTTAATTTCACTGATGAAAATATCGACTTGATACTTTTCACAAATATCCTAAGTTCTACTATGTATCGGGTCATTAAATCACAACTTAATCACTAATGTGACCATATACATGTAAGCTGATTTGTTTTTGCAGATTTGCAAGCCATGTTCTACAGACATTAGTGCAGGTCGTACCCAATCTGTGTTCTGAATCTTGTGAAAACCCAGTTGAAGAGGTGTTCCTCAGTTTGTACGACTATGTCGCTGACAACCTCAACACGCTCATCTTGGATACGTACGGCAGTCACATCCTTCGTGGCTTGTTACAGTCACTAGGGGGAGTCACCGTTTCGGACCATGTATTACGCAGTCAACTTTCAAGAAATAATAACACAAGTATGCTTCTAATTATTGTGAGCATTCGAAATTCATGACAACATGTTTGCCTTTGTAGTTTTGGCTGCTTGTGAGCATGCATGGGAATTTTTATTGGTATAATATTACATCCAATCAGATGTTTCCCCAGAGCCATAAGGCGTAGGGTGGCCCCTACTACTTACCTGTTTAACTAAGTGCTATAATTTGTTTTAAGGGAATTGAAAGCGCTTTGATTTATTGTAAGGGCCTTAAATTCAGTTGTTTGTCCCTGTACAATATATAATGGCCAATCTATGGATTTTACATAAAATTATAATATTATTGTGGAATTTGAAAATGTAAGCGCCTTAAAAAAAATCCTGGGGAAAGGCTTGCCAGTACATATATATGATTGTAGTTTTTAAAATAAGATTACTTATTGTAGAATGTTGATGGGGTTTGGTGTGCACTTATGAGGGACACTGGTCGGTTGTTATTTTCTAGTTTGCTATTTCAATAATAATAAATGAATACTGTTCTCCAACATTCATGTACATGTATTTTAAATGATAATAATTGTGGTATGATGTATGGGATCTCATATTTGTTTTCATAGGAGTAGAACACAAAGTTCAAACAGTGCAGAAAGTCGTGCCTGATCGATTTAAAAAGAAATTTAAAAAACTTGTCAAACAAATCTTCAAGATGTGTAATTACGAAGGTAAGTAAAAGTTTATTTTCAGAACTGTATATTTTTTTTTTTAGCTTTGTAATTCTATTATATTTTTTTTGCATTAAATTAATTTCTTTTCTATCGTGTATTATTATGAAACCTCAATTTTGTTGCCATCAAACAATAAACATGGCACATAATTTTAAAATACTGTAAACCCAAAAAAATTGTGTGCGTATGAATTTAGCATATTTGGCAATCAACCTCAAGTCGAAAATTTTATTCACATGCATTATTTTAATACCCGGTTACAGTTTGCTTGTTAGAGTGTTTTTTGCAAAATTTAAACATCGAGCATGAAAAAAAATCAATTGTCACTAGTTATATTTATCCGGTTTAGAGTAGTAAAAACCAGTTTTCTGTCTACAACAATGATATCTGCAATTTCCTTGAATTCCATTTCTTAACTAAATTGAATTTTTACCAAATATAATGCAACATGGAGGTATTTTAACTAAAGTAACGGAGAGGATATTAATGCAATTTGCAGAACACCTCTGTGATGTCAACTATAACGCTGTACTACAAACCGCATTGCTGGTTTTACATCGAGTTGATACGGAACAGTGCGCCAAGTTTTGTAAAAAGATTCTCAAGAAAGGAGGCTTGCAACTTGGTGATCACGAATCTGACGGCAAAATCAAGTAAGAAAATGGTATTGAATACAAATTATGTGTAGCTGTTTATTTGTCACTACTGGGGGGAGAGATTTAGAGCAGTGCTAGATCACTTGCCTCAGGTGTGGGAGATCAGTGGATCAGTCCTCCTCAGTGGAAACATTGGATTTTCTTTTTAAATCGGCAATTCATCACTGGTACATCAAACGCTGTGGTATGAGCTATCCTCTGTGGAAAAGCACATAAAAGACTCCTTGCTGCCAGTAAGAGTAGCATATGATGTGGATGCAGTACGTTTTTACTGAGACCATGCATCGAAATAACCATTGTGATCCAGTGGTATTGTTAAACAAATTAATTTTTCTTTGTCACTCAGACAATATGATTTCACCGAAATTATCACTACCGGTAATTAAAGATACATTTATTAAGCCCATGACACAACCTGATAAGTCTTATGCTGTATCAAACAGATATGCATACACATAGTAACTGATACTACTGTCCTTTTAATTTCAGACTCCCAAAGTTGGTTGAAAATATAAACGGTTCGTACTTGGTTGAACAGATCCTAGCAGTGGCACCACCTGACCAACTGGAAAACATTTATAATTCGGTGTTCAAGGGCAGACTACTCTACTTTGCAATTAATAAAATTGCAAACTACGTACTACAGAAACTCATTTCATGTGTGTCTGAGAAAACATTGGTAAGAAATAGAACATTACATTTGAGACAGAATTCTATTATAGTATTAGACCGTTACATGCTAACTGATATAGAGAATAGTAAATAACTTACTGTCTTCAGATCTTCTTTGCAATGATTCTATGGTGTCACTGCTTCATTAGTATCCTCGCATTGATTTATAAAGACAAGCGATTCATCATTGGCTGTCTTGTAACAGCCCGTTATATAAATTGCACACAGTGGATAAAATCCGGCCACGTGGCCTAGTTATGTATAATTATTGGAAACCATAATTTGTTTTGATTTTTTTTTTAATTATACATAAGAAACAAAATACTGCACTGGAGTCTGTTATATATCAATTATTTTGAAACTGACAAAAAAAATTTGATAGCTCTGCATATTTTAAATTCTAAACTGTCTATAAGAAAAATGCTTTTTTACATGATAACTTAACTGTCAATATATTCTGTCTTTTCAGTTTGTTACTTTATTTGATGAGTTGTCTCCGTTCATGGAGGACATCCTAGCGGTGAATCAATTGGGCGTGATCACGAAGCTTGCTGAGGCTTGTCTTCGGGTGGGCACCAGACAGACGAGGCTAGTCAAGGTACAATACTGCTCATATCGACTGCACTCAATATTCTCAATACTGCAGACATTTGCCATTGACGGTTTCGTATTTATTCTTTCTAAAGCAAGGAAAGTAGTATTAATACTTCCGTGATTTTCGTTTACGGTCCGAACTGTACAATTATATATATATATATATATATTTGTGTTACGTATGATAAAATATAAGAGAGAAAATGATAAAAATATTTAAAATTGTCTTTTTTTATTATTGTGGAGTTGGGGCTTTTATTTTTAGTTTGGTTTAGATTAGTAAATTCTTCTAATAGGTTTTTATCTGATGTTTCATCTATTCCAGATGCTAATGGAATCGTTTCATTGTGCAGAGCCCTCTGAACGTCAGCTTAAGTTTGTTACACTCATTGCATCACTCACAACGTACGATGTCTTCTTCACTCAGGAGAATAAGGAAGACTCATCAGAGGTCAGTTGAACTAACCAATCAGTTATTAACTATTCACGAATGTTCCAACCAGTGATCCACTATTAGTACATCAAACTCAATGGTGTGTGCTATCCTGTCTGGGAAAGTGCACGTAAAAGATACCTTGCTGTTAATCGCTAAGAGACGTCTATGTGGTGGCAGTGTTTTTTTCTGTGACCTGTGCCAATAAAAGCCTGTGTTTAAACATCCAAAATCAATTGATTATTAATCAATGTGCTCCAGTGGTGTCGTTAAATAAACTTTTTTTTAACAATATATATATATTTCAGGAGAAAGTTGTTGAACCGGTTTTAACCAAGATAAGCTTACACGGGTCCATCCTGCTTCAACATCTGCTGCGCTTTGGCAAGCCTAAACTGGTCATATCCAGTTTACTCCAGATGAAACTAGTTGAATTAAAGACTTTGTCATGTGACCAAACAGGCAGCCATGTTATGGATGCTTTCTTTGAAAGTCAGTCTGTTGGAGAGAAGAATCGGGAATTAATGGTGGATAAACTGAAGGTAAATGGAAAATTCTATTAAATTTCCACAGATATCTTTTCTTTTATACAACGAGTGAATTTGTTCTGGCCTATCTGACTGAGCAAATGTAATGTCAGTTGACGTAAGTTTGTCAAAGCCGGCACTTAATCATGGTTTGTGGAACAGACCGCCTGAGGTGGGCGAGGTTGAAGGATCAATCCTCCTCGGTGGACGCATTGGGTTATTTCTCGTTCCAACCAGTTTTGCTAATCAGCAAGAGTAGCCCATGTGGTGGCAGCAGACCAACATAAAGAGTTTGACATCCAATGGTCGATGATTATTTAATCAGTATGTTCCAGTGGCGTCGTTAAACAAACCAACTTTATCTTTTATCAATGACTGCCCATGCACCAAATATTTATTCGACATTGTAAGTCTCTCATGTATTCCGAATTCTCGTGTACATATTACATGCTGTGTGTAATTCTCTTATTGCAGGGCTGTTTCTTTGAAGTTGCGTGCAGTAGAAATGGCAGCCGAACTCTTGAAGCCATTTGGAAGTGTATTTCAACAAAACAGAAGAGTTTAATTGCAGAAGAACTCTCCAAACAGGAAGAGCGACTGCAAAGTGATCAATATGGACATTTTATTCATCGGAACTTTGCCATCTCTCACTTCAGACATCGCCATTCCGATTGGCAGGAACTGCAGAGTTCATCTTCTAAGAAGAGAAAATTGTTCAAAGATATTTTTGATGATAAAGTTTGTTAAAATAATTAGTTTCCATTTTTTGTACATGTACAATAAATCTAGATCAAGAATGGTGGCTGTGTATACACGTTTGGTTCTCCAGGAATTGGGAGGAATTTAAAATGAAAAAGACTAATGGCCAAGCCTGTGTTTATCTAGAATTCCTATAGATATTTCTGTTTGAAACCTAGTGTTATTACACGGCTACATTTCATGACATTTTGTTAGAATAGTTAATAGGAGTTGCGCGTTTATTAGACCTTTATTAAAAGGCATGTAAGAGTTCCTATCGTCAAAATAGGTATCTAGTACAATCAATATTCTGAGATTTTACACAACTAAATTACAAAACAAAACTATTGTATGCAGATAATATGAATTTATTTATATATTCTGTGGATCACAAACATAAGTTATGTATTTTACCCCCAAAATGCCCGATATGACAAATGAGCTATGATTGATTGTCTGAAGATGTCGATTCATTAAAGTCTGACTCATGGAAATAAGACGGCATAACAACAAGAGATGGATAAGCTCGTTCGAGGATCTGTATCGCGGTCTGCTGGATAAACTCAACCTGATGAGATGGACAGTAATCGTCATTACTCGATCTGAAATATAAAATTAAGAACAACACTTGCTGGGGTGAATTCAGGAATTTTAACACGTGGTTATACCTAAAACAAAGATACCTAAAAACAAATTGTGAGCAAGAAGTTTAACACAAAGGGTTATATCTAAAATATAAAAGACACCTAAAAACATTCTGAACCCGATTTATATCCCGTCCACACCTTCCGAACATTGTTCAGATTGTGAAATACACTGAAATGTATGCACAGTGACTAAAAAGTAAACCTTGCAGCTGTTATGAGAGTTGGCGAAGGTAGAAGTTTGAGTATTTCTTCAGTGGCGTCCATCAGCTGAATAATCTTCCGTTCCGAGCTGACATGATGTGGTAATTCTGTGTCGTCCATTGTACAGCCAGCGTCGTGGACCAGGTCAAAGTCAACATCGTCGCTGCTGGCGTGAAGGTCGTTCACCAGATCTTTGACAAGAGAGACACTGAAATTACAAAAATATGGTTAAAACTCTCCAAGTGACAAATGAATGGGAGATATTCCCGAGTTATCTGCCCTTAGCACAAAGGAAATAGTTGCCACTCAATGTGTAGTTAGGCCTATCGACAGAGCATGGAAGGGAACAAGAAGCGTGTTAAAAAAATAATGCCCTCATGTTGTGTCCCTGTACAAATCTTGGAGGGGGCTTTAAGATACCAATATATGACATTCTGAAAAAGAGGTGGTTAATCACGATTAGAAGGTGAAATCAGTATAAAAATCGCTTGGTTGGCCCTCTTGGTCCTAAAGGGGAGCCAACTATATCGCCATTATCGTGAAGTTGGGAATGTCTCCCATTGATGTGAAAAGTTCAGGTTATAATAGTCAACATGGTGCAGTTACACACCACTAGACAAATGAAGTAGAGATGAATTCATGTTTGTATTCAGCTTGGAAAGGGTCAGAAACAGTTCAGAGAAAATTGGTTGCTGCTGGAAACAAGTTGTGTAAGAGAATGCTATTGTTGATGTGTTTGGTATATAACTATTGTTGTAAATAATTCCATGGTGATGTCCGAAGATGGAGTAGAGAGTGTCTGCCTGTCATGGTCAATGAAAATCAAGTCGTGTGCAAAAAAT